>SDVV010014013.1:0-14931 GCA_016164225.1 Gammarus roeselii | reverse complement strand
TACCAATATGATGTAATAACCGACCAATTATGCCTGATATATTGTGCTGTATGGAAAATGCAAAGCTAAAATATCCTAAAAAATTCTATAACTGTATGAGATAACTATTCAAAAATTCCGAAAACACTACAAATTCAAAATATGTACACCGATCATTTCTAAGTATACATAACACAATATAATAACTAACAAATAATCCATATTGTTCAGCTACTATCGCTATAGGGCATCCAACCGATACTCGCTTACAAAAAGTCGAAATAATACTGTCCGAATAGTCTACATAAGCTTGATAACGATTCATTTGGAACAAGCGGATACAGGGTAACACCGATATAACTGGTTCTAAACTGGATAATGCATTATGGGTTAGATAGATTCTCGTAACGAAGCTACTGCATTCTAAGAAATATTTACATCAACCCGTCCACTAACAAACTATTGTACCATACTATTCATATAGATATTATATACATATGAAATGAAAAGATGGCATATACAAAACGTTGCCCCAAATCCAACTAACAGGCTTTAACCAAGCCTCCAACCATTAGGAACCCACCAACCAGCCAATTATCGCCCAACCTTAAGTGAATAAAAACAAATATGTACAAAAATAAATATTGAATCTTTAAACCAGACATAAATATAAAATGATATAAACACTCACACATACTGTAGCAATCAAGCCACGGAAATTATGTAAACAATTCAAATTACAGGTATGAGCAATCTCACATAATTTTTCAAAGCCCATCCAACTTCTTGCCAAGAGGATCCCTACACCTCACCCCACCAGATATGGTTTATAACAATATTCCTACCAGCTACGAATAAATATATATTATGTGCAACAGTTAGTAACCACGTATACTCTAATACAGCCATCTAAGGACGAAAAAAAACATATATAAATACAATAAACATCATTAATTAATATAAATAAAATGTTCATAACATCAATTTTCCAATGAATATTCGAAATTGTGGGCCGAAAGCCCTCCGCCCCCTTCCACCCCTTCGCGTCGCCCGCCTGCCTTATCAGTGAATCCGCTTCCTTCATTCCGCCTACCTTCGCGCGACCGCCGATGAAAATTGTTTCGATGGCCGCTGAAATTGTATGTGCAAACTCCCGTAAACCGGACAAAATTAGCGTTTTGTACATATACTATCTACTCATCAACATCATATTTTGCCAATGCAAGGCTGGCAATAGTTCTTCTCAGGACATCAACATGGTCGCAGTTTATTCATAATAACCATCGTGTATTTACACCTCAGTGGGTTACAGAAAGTTTTAAAAAGATTCAGCTTAACATCAGAAGTGCAAACGTTGAATTTTGTAATAAGTTGATTCCATCGCAATAATTTTCAGAGTTGTTTAGAGATATTTTAATTTTCACACCTGTTGGTTGCTATAAAATGACACATGAAGGGAAACCGTGCACAAACTCAAGCGGGACCCGTTCAGTGCACTGTCCGTTCAGTACTGGAACCTCTGATTTGGTGGCTTCACTGCATGCATACTGATTTACTATCATTGCACTCGATGTCTAGGTTCGCGGCCTTAGTCTCGCAAATATAAATATTTCTCAAATATTTAGCATCAATCGCCTGAACACAGCAGCCGTCAATGTAACACCCATGACGGCTAGATGATGGCTGTTCGAGAAAACTGTCTACGTACACATTGAATAGGAGAGGCGAGAGTATGCCTCTCTGCCTAAACCCATTAGTTGTTTGAAACAGGTTTAACGCTGAACTTCCCCATCATAAGACACATTCTTGCTGCTGGTACCACTACTTTAGTAGCTTAACAAGATGAATGGGCGCCCACATTCAATAGTTTTTTTAACAGTGTGCAATGATTTACACGATTAAATGCTTTCCAGCATGGGAAAAAAACAGAAGTGCATAGGTGAGCCTCCAGTGATGTAGGTATTCATTATTTGCTTTAAGGTAATGATAACCATTTCAGTCCCATGCTGAGGTTTGAACCCAAATTGCTTGGGTGTTGTTCGTAGACAGTAACCAAACCGGTTCTGAATAACTATTTCTAGTAGATTCGATGTAGCAGTAGCAATTGATATTGGTCTGTAATTCCCTTAATCGGACGCACATTTTGTCTTCGATTTTACGATGGGCTTTACGATAACATACGTTAGTAACGTAGGAAAGTAATTAACTTTCAGGCAGAGAGTGTATATAATAGATATGACAAGAAGAAGTCGTACAGGACCATACTTGTATACTTCCGCAGGTACATCATCCTTTCTCCCAGCTATGATATTGTTTTGATTTCCCGACTGCCGTCCTAAGCTCCCACTTGTAAACATCATCATGACTTTCCGTATTGACTATTTCATTTACAAAGAAACGAGTAGGTGTCGTTGTTGACATTGTTCATTATACCATCAAAGTGGTCGCGCCACATATCAGTAATATATCCCTCCCATGTTATATCATTCACACATTGATAAAGAGAGCCATCTTATTTTTTTTCCATGAAGTCAGTCATCCGCCCATTCACCATTTTCTCTGACAGACTGAATGCACGTAAATCACCCTCGTGTTTCTTACAGTAGCTCAATGCGCACTTGCAGGCATTATTCAATCTATTTTTTTCGTTGCATAAGAGGTCTGCTGGGGGTTGACCAGCATCTCGCCATTGCACATGAACAGCTTTTCTTGCCCTATGGAAGTCAGCAATATTCCTGTTCCACCCTGGTGTTCTGTACTTCTCTTGGTGTTTTCACTCCATATGCTGCCATGCCGGCCATGTAAAATACAACGTCGTTTTGCTGCGTTAAAAAACAATTGAGTCAGGTGAAAGTATTTTCCCGCTACCAATTCCCCTAAATAATGTACCCTTTTTACCAATTGTTCATTGCAGAATGAAGGACAATGTATTTTCAAAATGATTTTGTTGTGTTTGGTCTATTCCCGCCTCCATTAATTTTGGTTAGCCTGTTAGAGTCTGCACACAAACGGAAATTTGCCTCTAACCTTTGATAATATAACCCAAGTCTAAGTAAATGCTACCTAGTAGTCGGCCTTGTCATGCTGCATTGGCTGAAATTAAACTGAATACAACGATTCTATCTTTCCAGTTCTCTCCGTGAATGGACAGAACATTTTTGATACTGGTCACTAACACCCCAAACCTAACTGAGAAGTTTATTATAAACTTAATTACAAGGAATTTCAGAAATTGCATTACCTGTATATACATACACTCGACTGTCCATTTATCATTGCTTCAGTTGACGATATTGGGGTCCACATATCCCTTCACAGCATTGTCCCGTCTCTAACCATCTTTTGGTCTTTGGACACATATTTGCCGGTACCAAACTTTGCTCCAACATCGACCATAACACGCCCCTTTTCTCCATCTGCCACACTTTATGACTCCAGCGGGGTTTTGTCGGTGCAATATTCCGCTCCTCCTGGCTAGAGAGGTTGCTGACATAAGAAGGACCCCGACACGTAATTACGCCTCTTAATTAACTTACAAGGCACTTAACGACTTCCATCAACCTCACCTGCTTCCCTCTACTTTGCAGTCTTCTTACTTCGAGTTATTCAGGACCCTCAAACTTTGTTGTTATTAAGATAGCAAATCTGCTGAGAAAAATCGATCTTGAATAGTCTGGCAACATCTTTTGAAGAAACAATTTCAACATACAACAACGAAGTACAGTTGTTTTCTCGTAATCACTGATAACTTTTGTCTCATAAACGTGTTGACATTGATTAGGACATAGGTTCAAATAAAAGAAAAACAAGTATCAAAGATTAGTCTAAAATATTGCTTGATTCATAACATACTATTGCTATATGTATTTGCTCTGATGATAATAGTAATTTTATGAGTCTGTATTGAAGCACTCGATGGTACAATAATGATTACAGAAACCCAGTTAGGCAGAGCATCCCTACCAATACATTCAAATTATGCAGCAAAAGAACATACATGGAGCCAAGATAGAGTGGGTATGAAGTACACGACATAGATTCATAAGTAGATTTAGTGACCAGCGCCCCTGGATAAATTTTATTTCCCTCTCCCATATGAATATGTACCTATATAACAATGCTCAATGTTAGAGAGGTAAAGCACATAACCACTTGTCAGCAAACATATGAGGCATCTCTCAGCCCGACATCCACTTACGTACAATGGGCCCACAAAATGGAAAGGCAGATAGATGTCAAACAGTATTGTTAACATCGGGATCTTCCTGCACCAACAGGATTCTGCCCCGCCTCTCTATTATGGAGATATTTCGTATTCCTAACGTTTATATAAGGCCTCCAGAAAGTGGTACTTAGAATTTAAAATCCGCTCCTGTAAGCTTTAGGAACGTTTTCTATCTTGTACCTTGAGACAGTCAACTTCACATGCAGCGAATTCAAAGCTAGCACTCGTTCTTCTATGTACACCAATCAACCTTCGGAAAATATCATCGAATGCAGCTCTCAGTCTACTGATAGTGAGACTCGAAAATCTACATTTCAGTAAGTTGCAGTAGATTGGCTATCAGTAGGTTTCAAAAAGCTGTATTGGTACATCTTTGTGCAGAAGTTGAATTTCATTATAAAATTATTACCAGCCGCGTTAAATTTACGAAACTGTTTGGATGTATCAACATTGTCACTTTGGTTGTTTGTTATTATGTGACCTAAGTTGGCAAAACTGTCCACACAATCAAACTGAGTTCCATTTAACACATTTTTCATTCGAAATTGAAACCTTTGCGTTTAACGTGGTTTTACTGACAGACAAACAGATTTGCTAGTATTATACTCAAAATCTAGTGTTGCAGCCTCTGCTTCGCACATATTTAGCATGATTTGAAGAGTGTCCACACAGTGAGCCAGGAGGACCATATCGTTGGCATAGCTAATTTCGTTAATACAGCAGTCGTCAATATGACACCCAACACGACTAAGAGCTAGACGCTCGTGTAGGCTGTGTACATGCACAATGAACAAGAGTGGCGATAGAAGGCCTCTCTGCCTTATTCCATTTGCTGTTAGAAATGGAGAAATGGATTTGATGTTGACGTTCCCCACCGTACCGCACATTGTTGTTGTAAGTAGCAGTATATCAGCAGTTTCACGAGGTGCTCAGGCGGCCATCTTTCGATTAGTATTTTGAACAGTGTCCAATGATTAACGCAGTCAAAGCCATTTCTATCTTCTAGAAACACAGGTATATTGGCTAGCCTCTACAGACAAAAACGATTAATCGTTTGTAGGTAAAAAAAAAAAATGAGGTAAAAAATAACCGTTCCCGCTCTATGTTGAGGCCTAAAGCCAAATTGTTTGATGTTGTTTAGAGGCATTCGCCAAGTCTGTTCTCAATCACAATTTCTTCTACCTTCGATGCTGCAGTAGCCATTGATATTGGTCTGTAATTGCCGACATCTGTCGCACAATTAGTCTTTCACACTACATAGATAAGTAGCTTTGGCAGGTAGTTAGATTTAAGGCAGCCAGTGAAGTAACTAGACAAGACCTGGAGTAATGTTAAAGGACCTTACATAAAGACTTCTGCTGATATACCATCCTTCCCTACAAGTTTTCCATTTTGTTATCTCTTAACCGCTGACATAAGTTCCCACGTAATTATTCATCATCATCATTATTGTATTTCTGGGTAACCGCCTTACTAACAATATTCGAATCAGGATCGTTGATGACACTTCATAATACCATCTTAGTAGTCGCGCCACATGTCAACAGTATTTGCTTTCCTTGTTAAACCATTCACCCATAGAGAAACAGAGCCGTTATTTGGTTTCAGATTATTCACCTCCTTCCAGAAATCGATCATCCGCCCATCGATCCTTTTGTCACACAAACTAGTTGCACGTAATTTTTCCTCATATTTCTTACAGAAGCAAGGTGCGTATTTGCACGCGTTATTAGTTCTGTTTTCTTTCCTATGCAGGAGGCCATGTCGCGGTTTCCCAGCATTTCACCAGTGCACATAGGCATGACGCGTGCGTCATGCAAAATGAGCTCATGTCAGGTCCGGCCCGGGTCCCAGTGCATTCCACGCGGTGTTTTTATCCCGAATGCTTCTCTCGCAGACAAAAAAATGCATTGCATATACACCCCCATATAGCTCAGTTAATTAATCCATATCTGCTTTTGCATGTATATGAATCAACTATGGTGGCAGAAGAGCTAGCTTATTGATAAGAAATGAGCTAAACTTTTCATTTTTGTTTGTGTCATTGAACTGCCAATTTTATGTATTGATTGGCTGCATCCGCTTCGGCTATTGCAGTGAGCGCACGTAATGAGAGCTCTCCATGAAGCGGCAACTGATCTGACATGGCGTATATTCCCCAATATGAACACGCGTGGCATTGTTGACAATTGCTGTTGTGAGAGCAAGGTGATCGAGCCATTTAACTGATCTCCCGTTGTGATTAACATGAGTGTGCGTGCCCTATTGCATCGGTGCAACATCAACAAAGCCTGATTCATTGTCCGCCAATAGTACATGCCATTCGCTATATGTTCTGCTGCCCGGGTGACAGTTTAATCCGCCATAACACGAACATGATCGTGATTCGATCCCCTTAATACAGCCTCCTGTTTTCTATTATACGCTAAGACTAGCTCTTCATTTTGATGAGCTGCATAGGGCAAATACACATTAATGATTAGAAATGACATTCCTTTCACTTGCAAAAGTAACCCGAGCATCCTATCATCATTGTACTGTTTTATTTTCTTATACGAACTAACCCTAACAGACCATATGGAAGTCAATCCCCATTACAGACTTCCTCAACGAATACCTTCCTCTGAGTTTATTGACAAGATAGAAAAAGAATGTAAGCAGCCGTCTCTAGATAGACTATAAGGGAGATCATGTTTGAGCAGCCATGTCTCTTGTAACGCACATATATTATTAATTGCATTTTTTTCACAACACCTTCTGTACTATTAAATCCCTTACAGTTGAAAGTTACCACACAAAAATTATCGAAGGGAGGTAGTATAATTGAATGCATGATAGGAAGCACACGTTGACTAGCTTATATTCGAGGACTCGCCATTCTTCTTGTTCTCTTGTTCTCGGGCGTCTGCTGGCCAGACATCAGGCGATTTCAATAGCTAGTGCAGGTAGCTCGCACTAATTTTAAACGCGGAAAATTTCCGAGCCGCTTCAACTTTTAAACTGGGTTGCTGTTATCTTCTGTTTATCGTCGTACCTCGCTCAACATCTGCTGGTCGGTGATGTCACTGTAGATTGAGACATGAATGCTGTTTTTTTGTGTCGGAACGCCCCCACAGTAGTCCTAGTATCAGTTCCAAGTAGAAGCCTTGTTCTTTTCCGTCTTCTAACCACCTTCTGGTACTTGTCGCCTTCCAGGTCACTTCCCTAATCTTTGCAATTAGCAGCAGATACTTCGGCTGCAAGTTGTTTATGCAACCGGCTGGTCCATTCTTAATTCCTTGTTTGGTCGCTTCCTGTTTTGGGATTAACGGTTTGGCGTATTTTCCGTTCTGCTAAATTCCGCGGCTACGCCTAGCAGCTCGAAAACTACATCAGCCGGTTGGGGGGTTAGCTTTGTGGGTTGTGATGCGAAGTTGTTGGTTGAGAGTATGTGGTGGAGGAGAGTGAATGGTGAGGGGTTGCATGGATTTCGTTGTTGCGCGGTTGTTGTTGTGTTGAGTGGAGATACACACACCCCGTTCTGTTTACAGTCCTTGATTGCTCCTTCGTAGCTCATTCGTCAGGTTTTAATGCGCATCTGTAAGCAGCCAAGGCTACTGCTTCCAAGCGGGACTTGGTTTCCTTGACGGATTTAAAATCATTTCTGATTGGAGAGACTACTTCTTATTTAATCTTTTGCTGCAGTTTCAGTCTGTGCTTCTTGTCAAGCTCAGATTCATTTTGTCCCTTCATTACTGCCTTCTTAACTATTCTTTCGATTTTGTCCAGTCGTTGTTCCATTGCCGAGCAGCTGGAACACTTCTTCTTAGCGATAACTTCAATGACCTCCTAGCTATCCTCCTCCTTACTGACCTACCTCCTGGCCGATTTGCTGACCTCCTAGTTGATCAGTCAACTCACATCAGCTCCAGGTAGGAAAGATGGTTGTTCGGAGAGGCTCCACTTGTGCATTACTGCATGTATTTTGTTGAACAGCCTATCCGGTTTTCTTGGGTCGCCTCCGATTGACTTGGTATCATCAGAGTTGCCAATCAGATTTTTTTTCACAATTTCTTGCAGGGTTTCTGGAGCTGCCTTGATTTCTTCTGCGTCGAAGGAATTGATCAGCGGCTCCGAGAAGATCGTGAAGTCTTTCATGTGCAAATGGCTGGAGATCAACCACAAGACAGTACTCACGATGACGAGAGCATTTCCCTGGTTCCTAAGAGCTGTCGGGACTATATTTTTCCATTTTGCTTTCCCATGTGGCTGAGGTCTGTGATGCCTGCTACACCACATATATCGGTTGGGCATCCAACATCCTCCCCTTCCACCACAAAGACACTGGACCATGGGATCGCTGTTGTCACTGGTCAGGATAGACATTTTTTTCAGGAGCACTCACTTCTTGACTTCTCACAGCACGGCATCTAGTCGAAGATAGAGTTCATATTCAATTCCTGATCACATACACTAAAGAGCAGCAGCGGAGTTTTGTTGCAATGTTCAGCTACTGTGCTGGGGCACCAAATGAGTCACTTAACATGTGAGAAAATTTTGAGGTTTGAATAGGTTATTGGGATAACTCAGAAAGGGGGGTGGCCGACGGCAAGGCGCACCTCACACCATCATACACTCACACTCACACAACTTAGGCCTTTTGTGCTAAAGGATCCGGCCGGTAACCCCGCAACATACACTCCGGGCCACGAGTGCAGTCCGAGGATCCTTTGTCAGCAGCGGGGCCCGAAAGTTTCCACTGGCTTACCCCGCCGCGTCAAAATGACCGGCCCCCCACCCACGACCTTCCCGACAACGGATGATAAGGGCGGGAAAGCCAATCAGAGCAGCGTCATAATCAACTATTAACAATCATTCTCCACTCACGTCTGTTCATTGCACGCTCTCTCGCTACTTCCACATTCATGTTTCTCCTTCCTAACGCCTGCTTCACACCATCCATCCACCCAAACTTCGGTCTACCTCTAGTCCTGCGACCAATCGCCTCCGTATTCATCTCCCTTCTCCCCAATCTCCCTTCGTCCATCCTTTCCGTGTGCCCGAACCATCTCAGAACACGCGAATCCACTTTGTTCAATAACTTCTTTACCATCCATGTTCTGATTCGAACCACTTCGTTGGTAATCCGGTCTCTCAGCGTTACTCCAGCCATGCTCCTCAAATAATAATCTCGAAAACATTCAACTTTCTTTTCTCCTCTGCTCTCACCCCCCAAGTCTCAGCTCCGTAGAGTACATTTGGGACAACAACACCCTCATACAGACCTCTCTTTGCTTCCCTCCCTAACGTCCTACAGCTCATTACACTCTTCAGTGCATCCAACACTTTGCATCCTTCCTTCACTCGCGCCATCACTTTAGTTTCCACAATTTCAGTTATCTCCACATGGGAGCCCAGATATTTAAAACACTGAACTTCCTCCAAGAGCTCTTCATTTAGGGGAACACTGATTTTGCTCGCATCGACAGTCCTCGAGCATCTCATTACTATACTCTTACCCACGTTCATTCAAAGCTTCCTCCTCTCACACACTCTACAGAACTCACACACTAGCCAGCATAGCTTCTACTCTGAATCCGCAGCCCGGCCGTATCATCAGCAAATAGCAACTTCCTCAACTGCCAACTCCATCCATTCGCTTCCAACAGTTTCAAGCCACAACCCAGCTCACTCGCGTTTACCTCCCTGACCACTCCATCCATATAGAGGTTGAACAGCCAGGGAGACATCACGCAGCCTTGTTTCAGTCCCAATTTCCCTATGAACCAAACACTCACCTCGCTTCCCACTCTGACACATGCTCGGCTGCCAACATAGAAACTCTGCACCGCTTTCAACAGATGTCCGCCCACTCCATTCAAACGCAACACCCTCCACAGCGCTTCCTTCTCAATCCTGTCGTATGCCTTCTCCAGATCCATGAAGGCCCAGAACACATCCTTTCCTCCGGCAAGGTACTTCTCACAGACCTGTCTCACTGCAAAAATCTGATTATCACACCCTCTACCACTCCTAAAGCCACACTTGTCCTCTCCAACAGTCTTTAATCCTTTTGATTAGCGCTCTCCCGTACAACTTACCAACCACACATAACAGACTGAAACCTCTCGAGTTGCAGCATTCATTTTTATCTCCTTTGCCCTCATATAGCGGACCAATGCAGGCATTGCGCCACTCAATCAGTACCACTCATGCCACAAAAAACAAGTTCAGTAACCTCACCAACTATTTGAAAATCATTACTCCACATTCTTCAGGCACTCGGTCGCAACGCCTTCCAAACCAGGCGCTTTCTCTGCTTTCATCACGTCCACCGCCTCCTGAACCTCTTCCCTGGTAATATCTGCAACAAGTTTTCCTCCCAAAAACTGGCATCCGAGCACCACCACCCACAGCAACAATGTAAGCCTCTCTGTCATCATTGACATTCAACATTTCATCAAAATACTCGGCCACCTCTTCCAAACATCGCCACTTTCCATAAAAAACTGGCCGTTTTCATCTTTCACCACTTCCTCCTTTCTGTTATCTCTCTTTCTCACCCTCTTCACCTTCTTCCAGAAAATCTTTTTGTTCTCAAAATTCGGGCACAATCGTCTGCCCCACCAGGCATCAGCGTCATTTTTGGCTCTCTTCAGCACCCATTTCACCTCGTTTCTCCTCTTTTTGTAGCTTGCATAAGCCATCACCGACTTCACCTGCAACCACTCCTCAAATGCTCCTCTTTTCCGTGCCATCGCCAGTTTGACCTCCTCGTTTCATTACTGGTAACCTTTCCTTCTGCACTCGCCACCACGGCGCACACCACACAACTTCTTCGCACTTCTCAGCAACGCATCCCTTAGCGTCTCCCATTCTTCCTCCACATCTCTCAGATCCTGTCCTCTCACGTTGTCATATTCTTCCCTCAACGCCGGCTGGAACTCCTCGGCTCTACTTCTCACATTCAGGCCACTCACTTTCACTACCTCTCTTCCTCCTCCCACTCGTTTGATGCCCTTCCACTTCTGCTCCACTCTTAATCTACGTTCCACCAGCAGATGGTCAGACACTCCTCCACCCTCCCCTCTCAACACCCACACATTCAACAGCCCCCCCACCACTCTCCTCGATATCAGCACAAAATCCATGAGTTCTCTCTCCACCACTGCACCACGGGCTATCCTTACCCACTTGTACTTGTGGATATCTCGCTTCTTAAACAAAACTGTTCCCGACCACCAACTCCTGCTCCATTCACACACACATCAGGTTTTCTATACTGTCATTTCTACCGGGAACGCCATACCTTCCTATCACATTCTCCGCCACTACACCTCAAACTTTCGCATTTAGGTCACCCAGTACAACTACGTTGAAATGACCTCCAAAACTCTCAATACACTCACTCAAGTCAGTTCAAAATTGCTCCCTCTCCTCTTCACTCCTCTCGCTGCCAGGTCCGTAAGCACTTACAAATGCCCATCTTTCTACGCATAAGTTAACTTTCACCCACATCAATGTTGAGGATACCTCCTTCCATTCGGTAGCGCTACGAGCCAACCTATCACTCAATATCAGGACCACACCTTCTCGTGCCCAGCCTTCCTCCACAACATACTTTCTTCCACTAACCACATCAAACTCACATTCACCCTTACCTTTCAATTTCGTCTCACTCAGCGCCAACACATCAAACTTCCTCCTCACAAACATTTTACCCATCTCTCTCCTCTTTACCTCATTCGTACTATAGCCACGCACATTCAGTGACCCTTACAATAGGGTTCGGAGAGGCGTGAGCCTCTCTTCCTCCCGCTCTTCTTGCCGTCTTCGAAGAAGGGTTTTATAAAGAACGGGATTCCTTGCCTCTTCGCTCCGCCCGTTTTAGTCGCCTTTTACGACATGCAGGGGTTACAGTAGCACGATTCTATCCCGGTTACGGGGCGCCCTTTTAGTAGCCTTCTACGACACGCGGTTGATACGCTAGCAAGATTCTAACGCCCGGCTACAAGGCCTAGTAGTGCAAGAAAACTAATTTCTTTCTAAGATTTCAAATCCCTCAGTGAAATTATTAAATAGAATCACAAACCAATAAAGCATGATGCCTTTAGGTTACGTTGCGGGAATGATGGCTTCAAATGCACACTTAACCCAAAGTTACACCAGTCTCTCGCATCACAACCACAACCGTGTCTTAAATTTACTGATCGCTTCTTCCCTACCCGAACTTGCCAGGTAACGATGACGTCGACAAAATGTAGAGTATTCCTGGTAGTTGTGGTTATCAATAAATAGTTGCCAATCTAAGAATGTGGATTTCCAACGAAAATTATGTATTTACAGGTTTCAAAAGCGTTGCCTTTCCAAAAATTTATATTATATTCGACTGC
The DNA here is from genome assembly GCA_016164225.1 of Gammarus roeselii. Classification (NCBI taxonomy): domain Eukaryota; kingdom Metazoa; phylum Arthropoda; class Malacostraca; order Amphipoda; family Gammaridae; genus Gammarus; species Gammarus roeselii. The sequence goes on along the minus strand of SDVV010014013.1, from coordinate 2,355 downwards.
CAATAAATCTTCGATCATCCTGAACGCAACCAACCCTTTACAAGTTCACGTCAACGTTGAAATTGACGTTCGTAACGCATGCTCGACATTTCGAACTGTTTTATAATTACCTAAACACATTATCTTGAATGTCAAATCAGTAAAAAAAGTCTGCTTACTAACATTATAATACTGTCATTAAGTGGGAAAGTTAAACTGCCACAGAACAACGATCTTACTAACTTAACGGTAAAAAATTGCAGTTATCTAAAGTCTTCCTAAATCTATTATAGTCAGTCCCACTGGCATTGGGAAGTATAGTGTGGTTAACACAAACAGGAAACTGCCTCTCTCGACAACTATACATACATAGACGTAAGGCAGAATCCCCCACTTGAATGTTGACTGACGGCAAGGCGCACCTCACACTCCTCTTAGGCACACTCACACACACACACACAAACACACCCTCACACACACACACACACACACACTCACACACACACACACACAAACACTACAATTTCAGGCATGTAACACTTAAGGGTTTCTCTCATGGGTCCTGCCAGGACCCCGCAACGCACATTTCGAGTTAAGAGTGTTCCTCCGCTTTCATCACCCTTTCGACCATCCCATCATCCACCCTCACTCTGTTGACGAACGTGCATCTACTGTCATCTAACTTTCTCACCATCCCCGCACTCTCAATCAAACGACGTCAATAATGATAACTCGTGCCACGCTGAAATGGTTACGATCGTCTAAATGGTGTTTTGAGAAATGTGCAAACGCTTATACAAGCGTTTGCCAGGAATGTTTGCGGCAGCATAATCTAGACCAGGTAGCAGATTTTTCACCTTACAACAGCATCTGTTGCTTCAATGTCATGCGAGCTGTCGGTCATGCTTTCGAGGTATATAATGTGCAATTGTCGTCGCTGTATCGAATAACTTTTTCTCACATCTGTTCTATGCATAATAACTGACGCTTCTTCAAGTATATAGGCCGTTAGCATGTGCTATAAAATAAGTCTTCGAGAAAATACAACAAGCATTGAAGTGATCATTTTAGGATATGATTACAAGAATCGCTGTCATTGACGTGGTGCGACAGAGTATATTTAAATATCCCGTTTATACTTGTCGTTGTTGCAGTACCTTGCACACAGCAAAGTTTGATACAAAAAAAGCCTCGGCACGATCAACGCCTGCCTTTTAGACACAGTCGGCAGCCACGGCCTGCCTTGCTTGACGCTCTCCTCATTTAGGTTCCTTCTTCCAGACTGTTTTGACGCCATGGCTCTGCAACAGTTTGCTGATGCATCTCATCCTTTCTGCTCGCTACGTTAAACTAGTGAATTTCGACTAGCCTAATGGACCTTCTCGTGCAAGCATATACCAAGTCCTTACAGACAAATTGAAATATTATTGATATAAATGGTTAAATATTTATTCGATAGAGACGCATAGGATTTGGAGATGAGATGTGGGAGTATAACATTTTCATTATCTATTTCTACATTATCATTATCTAGAATTAAAAATATGTATAGCTTACTGCGTTGTCCAAGAGTCACGTTGTGATGGACGGCTAAGTATTATAATTCTGGTTGTTTCAGAGAGCAGGATTAATATGTAATTTGTTAAAAAATCGCCACCCGAGAGCCTTTTTTTACCCTCGGCGTTCATGGTCTGGCTTTTAACCATTTAGGAGACCGGCCAGAAAGTCTAATTTGGGGTCAGACTGGCTGAAACCTATAACCTCCAGCTCACAATGGAAGTCTTTTATGAGGAGAGCCCGACACGCTACCCACTCGGTCACCCAGCTTTTTCATGAGTTGTTTAGAAAATAATCAGGAAAACTAGGTATTAATTACCCCTGCTCCTCCTTGACTAGTTGGCCTGACTTAGAAGAATCTTCAAGATGTAGGTGTGGTTTTATAGAGTCGTTCTTTTAGTTAGACTGTGTCATATTAGTTCACGAAATGTAGCATTTTCATCTATTACTATTTGAATGTGAATGATTAAGGTTGTTTATTTATTATCTGGATTCATGGATACATGGTATGACCTGGAGGGACTTCGTATAAGTGACATTCTCAACTCGTTCTATGGCATCAGCATCTGCTTGTTGCTGCCACATTCGCCAGTCAGATTCTGGCTGGGCGATGCGTTGGAGTACAGAGTTATCACCACAGTGAAGGTACACATTCATTAAATCCATTCATTTTTTTTTTATAAATTTGTGCTTCTTTTTCAGAACATTGTTCCCCATTCTGTGTGGAAGATAATAAGGTACAATGATAAAACTTTCGGAATCGTATTTCTCATGAATTGGTACGGTACATGTGATTTGGTGAAAGGGTTCCCCCCCCCC
>SDVV010014012.1:0-14932 GCA_016164225.1 Gammarus roeselii | reverse complement strand
CGATTGACATTATTCATGCCATGTAGGGATGAAGAATGTTGGTTACCATTGTCATTATTCATGCCATGTAGGGATGAAGAATGTTGGTTACGATTGTCATTATTCATGCCATGTAGGGATGAAGAATGTTGGTTACGATTGTCATTATTCATGCCATGTAGGGATGAAGAACGATGGTTACGATTGACATTATTCATGCCACGGAGGGATGAAGAATATTGGTTACGAGTGGCATTATTCATGCCATGGAGGGATAAAGAATGATGGTTACGATTGACATTATTCATGCCACGGAGGGATAAAGAATGATGGTTACGATTGACATTATTCATGCCACGGAGGGATGAAGAATGATGGTTACGATTGACATTCAAGTTTGATGGCATAATATGTTTTCGAGGGGTTCGTGGGACTTATTTCGTCTCCCTTGTCACTTAATACACTGATCTTTCGTAATATATGACACACTTTTATGTGGGATCGCCACATGATAGAACCTTTGGTTTTCGGAATAGGCATATTTAACACATCATTATGATACACAACGGGAACTTACATGGGTTTTCGGCGGGAATTCCATAAAGTAGACACTCGAATATAGTCTCGTCACTAACACAGTCATTGTAGTGCTACAAAATCTGCATCTGTCTAAACTACGATGTCTCTAACTGGCAGGGTTAATTCTTTCTACTGTCACAATACCTCTAATGATACTAGTCTAATTGTCATCTTGATAGTATCCAAAAGGTGCTTATATTCTGAGTGAACACCACGACACCGACACAAGTCATGGTTAAACTCACACTGGCTGCCCTAAGGCTTCTTACCCAAACGGTGACCCTCTTCCAAAGCCAGCAGGCCGGTAACAAAAATACGCACAAAACCTCAGGACATTTTAACACTAAGCTGGTTTACTTCAATCTACAACAACTATGACTTACGCTTTCTACTATAATACAATCATATTAACTTAAAAATCATGATTTTCCTTTGATTACTGAAAAATCTTAGAACGATATTCTTCCAAGATGGAGGAAAATACCTTGCCCTTTATTATACGTCAGAGAGAAAATATCAAGGAGGCAGCACAGAGCGGGAACACCATTGGAAGTGGAGAAAAGGATGGGAAGGGGAGAGATCAAGGACCACTGCTACAGCCCACACATTCCAAAACTCCAGATGTCCACGTCCTACTGAACTAGATGGTTCCAACAATATACAATTTACAGTTTTTTTCCTCCGACGAGGCATTGTGATTTTTATTTCCCACAGGGTTGATATATACATTATTATTTTTATAAATCAAAAACGCATGGAATGATACATTCTTCGTGAACTGAGAAAAAATGCAGAAGAATTCTCGTCAAGCAAAATGAACGGGTTACTCAATGAACAAGATAACTGGAAATTCGAGTTCGTGCAACATAAAAAGGGGAATGGAACTATCTATCAATTGAAACAGGGGAATCACAAATAGCCCACATGGTATATTGCACAGCGGAAGTAATATCGGTTACAGAGATCGAGACTTTATTTTTAGTTTCGCGTTATATTTAAACTCCATTTAAATCAAATTGTATGTAGTTAGGTAAGTTTTCATGGCTGTAAGTTTAAAGCCAAACGTCTGAATTAAATGGAAATGTGTAAATACATACTCGGTGCAGGGGTGTCGTAAACAAAACGCGAAATTAAAAATAAAGTCTCTATCCTTGTAACCGATAGTACGTTTACATTCAAGAATTTCTGCCTGTACTGGTTCAAACAGGTATATTTTAGGTTTGCGTTTGGAGGTAGCTATATCGCTACTCGTCCTTATATCAATTGCAATCCATTTGCTGATTTTAGCAGCTCTGTATTTCAAAAATAGCTGTTATTGTGTTCACGAATTACGGTGATGTTGCCAATCCGTATAGTTACGAAGATTATACATATGGTTATTTGTAAGGAAAAAATCCTTATCACTGTAAGTTTATTGATTCAAAGCTTTGTAAACCAGCACCGTAGCGTGGAAGTAAATGACGTAACACAGTGGGAGAATATTCTATTGATCAAATCGAGGTAACGTGTGGTTACGTCTGCTGGCATGTGATGAATTCTTTCCAGGCAGGAAAGAAATAGCTCTAATATAAAAGTATTTTCACAGCAGGCGTAAGACCAATTGAAATTTTTGTAAAAAATGCAACACGATTTGGAGAATTTCCTAGTAACAAATGAGACGCGATCTTTACAGTCAAGTATTTGATTTAGTATTATACGGATAAACTTTGTTTTTTGCCCTTTACGCAACCGCTTGATCTTTCAGTTGGACGTGTGTGTTAGGAATTGCTATTTTCTTCCTGGAAAATATCATGACTTGCGAATTATAGCGGCAGCTTATTGGACGTAAACCAGTATAAATGTGAACCAATTGATTATTCATATCAGAAATAGTATCATTGAGGTTTTTCCGGTGGAATAAACTGCAGTATCATTTGCAAAAAGGACAAAGGATACCCTGTTACTCTTATTTATAATGTAATTAATATAGATAGGTGAGAGCCAAGGCCCAAGCATCGACCCTTGTGGTACTCTTTTATTTAGCGGACAGAAAGATTATGATTGTCATTCCAACTCACTCGATGTTCTCTGTTGTGAAGAATCGTTCTACAGAAAGTGTCTCGTTATTTCTACACGGCCCCTAAGAATTGATTAGTAACAACCCAATCATAATGAAAAAATTGTTGCAGTAGCGTGACAAGGATGCGAAGGTCAGGAAACCTCCTCCTTCGATTTGATCATCAACAGATTGGATGATGAGAAAACTGGCAGTCGTTTATATATTATTCTGATAAAAGTTCTACAATAATATAAATGCATATATGATGTAATGTTTGTTGCCATTACTTTATTGACTAACGAGATTCTCATGAGCACTTTGTAGTCTTTACCTAATTAGTAATACGACTGCATCGACAGTTGAGCCCTTTCATTTCCATCGATAGTTGAGAATATCCAACTCAATTTGAATAGTTTGGTAGCGACTCATGTGCAGTTGTATTTTCTTTACAGCCGCAATCAGAGTTCTGTTGATTTACGGGACAGCTAAACTGGATGGATATTTGACCATGCAAAAAAAAACATGCGTGGTAGATAAATATGGAGCATATGTTCACCAAGGTAATTGTTTTTGATAATACGATCAGTTGTTGCAACATGGGGAACATCCAGAACGTCACGTCCCTGAGGTTTGTGTAGGGGAGGAATGATTTTCAAAAATGTTCAAAAAATGTATAAACATTGGTGATATATTCTGTTAACTGAAAAAATATATAAATAAAGCATCTGAGTAACTATTCGTTTGGTGAAATGAAGCAGTGAGGTTTCCGTCTAAATAATATTTCCAAATGATTTTGTCAAGTTAGGAAATGAACAATATCGTGACATACTGTCGCCCGTACAGATCAACATTATATTGGTGACAAACGCATCGATCCTTCTGTTGAATTGTTTCCATTGAAACCGACATGAAAATTCGTGGAAATAATGTCGCTCTCTACCGACACTGTTATGGTGTATGAACTTCGTTCGTTCAAGTTTGTTCGTAAATGCTAGCCCAATGATTTTGTTGACTGATTGATTTTTCTAGGTGTAATATTCAGGAGTGATTAGTGTTGCTTGTTTGTATAAGTTTTCTAAAAGCGTTTCTACCAACAAACTCTTACTGGGCATCATTCCATTACAGGGATTGATGATTCCTTAAACAAAATAGTTATCATTATGTAAAACTGGCATATACTTACGTTACAACTAAATTCCATTTGGCTGCACCCAATTTGAGTGTTGAGATGAAATTTTCTGGCCTACTTCCATATAATTGTGACCATCTTTCCGCTCATGCCGCACTCTGAAGACGGAATATAATGTCGATCGGACATATCCGTTCTCCTGTGTCGTAATCATAACACGGTTAAAAAACAAAATCCGTTATTCACATATCATCGAGCACTTGTTCCGAATCAACTAAGCCCTCCACTGCTGAAAGAGTGAAACTTTTCTGTACGAACGGGAGCCGACCAATTATTGGTTTTATCCACTTTGTTGAGCAGTAAAGATACACACGCCGCTGCTCGCTCTTCCCCTTCAAAAACAGTCCAACAAAAACACGGGCGAGCACTTGCATGACGCGGCTGCGATAGAAAGCTAAATGGCAGCCGAGGCGGTGAACGCTCTGGAGCAGGGAATATTTGAAAACTTCTAAACTTTGACGAAAAAATATTAGAAGTTTTGTAAGCCAGTGACGATTTTTTTCCTTAATTGGAACTTAGAAGAGGTTAGTTACCAAGTCCTGATATCAGTAACTAGGGAGCATCATTATCTACGACTGAAGAGTTTGAAACAAGTGTAACATGACTGACATCATAGGAAAGTTATAGCAACATGCAATGCACCGTGACAAGAAAACTATGAATATAATTGGGAGATTGATATGCCCTATCATCAAATGAATGGTGGATACGTTAAGGAATCTATGCATGTCCTCTTTGAATTGTTCTAAAGTGCCAACATAAGTGCCAACATAAAAGCTAACACATTTTGCGGAACAAAAAAGGCAAGTTACTGAAAGGGCAAATATTAAAGATATCATTTAAGAAAATATTCTCAGCGTTTAATTTTCTGGTTAAAAGTTCTGCTTTGTAACAGACTTCATCGTTTCGATTTCGAAAAGCATTTACAAAATCAGTTTTCACCATAGACAGTCAATCAGTGCAAATAAAATTGATGATAGAATGAATCAAGATACTCCTTTTAAAATCCAATCAGTATTGCACATTTGATAAAAATTAATAGCCGGAGTTTTTGTTCATTTACTCACTTGCAGCAGCTCTTCATCTATCACTATAAGCTCAAAGTCTACGTCAACGTTATCGTAAATCTCAATGGCATAACTGCCGCCTTCTCGAAAAAAAAATCCAGAAGTATTCTGCGGCTCGACTTGTTGTTTCAACGTTGGGTTGTCGCTCTGGAAAGAGAATGGCTCATGATTCATGCATCGAAAACGGGATACGCGAATCAATTGGAATCATAGTTATGCAGTTAGACCGTGGGAAATCCAGGAACTCTGGAAATATTTGTCTGTATGGGTTAACAAGTAAAATGTTGCACTCACGAACTTTAAAATAATAGTGGGTCACATTTTTTTTTTTTTTTTTCGTTATCGCCTTACAACACTCCGGTTTTATAATATTAGACTAATGCATACAGAGTCCCTTTGCCATGCAATGAAAAAAATCCTTATGGATTGTCTTATAAATGCAAATTTGTCGACGTCTCTCCAGAATGGTAATGATGGTGATTAAACTTTACAATAAACCTCACTGCAGCAGAACAGAAAACATTCAGATCTGAGTAATCAACTTTTGTTTAACAATGAAAAAAAATATGAATAAAAATTCAAGAAATTATTGTTAAAGAACTTATCCATTATTAATATTCAGCTTTGGGGTTCAGTGCGATTTATTTTAATTGAACGATTTTAATAGGCAGATTAAGTTAACTATTGCCAACAGGCTATAACGGTCGTTAAGGAAAAACATGTATTGCGTTCAAGAGGCTCCAGTAATTTTCTAAACCATGATGTGGACTCGGCAAAAAGCGATATAAAACTTCTGAGTTTAGTTCAGAAAGTTTCGGATAAGGATTTAGTGGAGGTCGAATGTGATGGGAATTGGCTTAATGGCCTCTCACGTTATCGGGAATGGTAAGACTTCCACACCGTCAATGTGGTCACTGTCTGCAGAGTTCCTACATTGTAATAGAACAACACTTGTACGCTGATTTTCCTATTGAAATTACACCAAGCAGGAACCATTGTTAGTAGAGATATGTAAACCTATGAAAACATCAAACATTATTACAAATAAAATCCCGACGCAGGTACCCATCACTTCGCTGGCAGTTGTTTCCTGGACATCGAGATGCGCCGTCTCTTTTATCAATGGTATTCGCTTCAAGACCATCACGTACAGCTGATGAATACCCCCGCACATTGTACTACGCTCCCCGAATTTCGCTTATGTGAATACCAACCAACAACCGTCATTGCACGTTATCAATATCATTAACAGATAATAGTCCATTCTTGCTTTCTGTCATACATCACTCGTTCTAGCCTGTCTTCTTGAAAAAAAAAGAATGAGCCCTATGCCATACACCTTCATGTTGTTGAGTCATGTGTTAAAATCGATCAGAAAAAACATTGCTTAATCGCTCGTTAATCTTCTTCGTGACTGCCCCAGAAGATATGCAGGGAAGCTTTCGCCTTTTTCTCTGAACAAAAATTGAGCTCAACCATGACTAACTTCCTTTAGAGAACTTCTATCCTACTACCGGCATATTCTCCTAATTTGAGCTTGTAATGAGGAAACTTTCACAAACTTCTTATAACTAGTAGAACTCTGTCTAAATGTGTATAGCTGTAGACCATCTATAGACTGTCAGGTATTGACTTACAAGATAAATACTGCCCGCCGTCGCGTTGTTGGGGGAGGGATGTACCGCCAACCGCAGTGTTGTTGGGACGAGGGCTGCAACGTCCGCGGATCAGGGGCAGGGGCTGTACCCTCGCCCTTCGCGTTGTTGGGACGGGCTGTATCGTCTACCGCGTGTTATTATGACGAGGGTTTTTTCGCCCACCACCGCATTCCTGGGAAGAGGGTCGTCCCATCCACAGCTGCGTTGCTAGGACGGGCTGTACCGTCACCCTCGGCTGCTAGGAAAGGGGCAGTACCAACCACCGCCGCGTTGCCGAGCAAAGGAGAAAAATCGCTTTGTGACTCAGTCTCACATGCGCACAGTCCTCCTTCATCCATGAAACTAATCAGCGCTGCTATTAAGTGTTGCATAAGCATACACCCCCAACTCGGCCAACGTGAAAGGAACCAATAGATCCGTCCCTCAGAGTCTCATAAGCCCACTATCCCTCCCAACCTCCCATGCAAAGATGCAACAGCGTCGTCCCTCACCGTATCATTAGCTGGCTCCCCTACCTTGTCGGACATGCAAGGAATCTTCACCCCTGCCTCTCAGTGCCTGAAAAGTGAGCCCCTCCCAACTTCAAATGCAATGATGCACACAATTCCTTACAATTACACACTCCCAATTTCCAATGCAAGGATACATCAGCGTCGTCCCTCGGCGTATCATAAGAAATTTCCCCTCCTTGTCGCACATGCACGGAAGCTTCACCGCCGTCCCTCAGTGCCACATACAGTAAGTACACCGCACAACCAACTCCAAATTCAATGACGTTCCAGAGTGGTCGCTCAATGCCTCACAAGCACACCCTCCCTGCCCCCATGCAAAGGCGCATCAGTGCCTCATAAGCACACTCGGGCGGCATTAAGAGGCTCTAAGACCTGATAAATCATGCATGCAAAGTGGGGCCTACGGAGCAGGGATTTATAATGTACATTTGAGAGCTCGAAACGAGGGGTGGAAATTTACTGTCAGGATTTACGGACCTTGACTAACAGTCTAGACCTTAGCCCTTCCAGAGTGTTGCTTGTTCCCTGGGTGACTGTACCAAATGAAGCTGGAACGTTTTCCTGGGGGAATGAATTCTTCTTCTAATTTTTTTAAATCGGTTAACAGAAAATATTTTAATACTGCAAAATTAAAATGATCCTAATAATTTAATTACGATTCATAAAAGTATTGCTTGGTAAACCTATCAGCATTGATTGGTCTGATGAAGGAATACCGACTGACTCTGCTCTGGATAGGATCACTATAACCATTAGACAGAACAATTGACGTATCCGGACCCAAAGGTCTCTGTAGTGAAATGCTGTACATTACAGACCACTTGTATCAGACACGCTTCGCAGTATATTCCTGTTAATCCCTAAAACTAACACCATAATAGATAGAATCGTCTATTCAGACAGTGATTCGGCAACGATTAATACAAACGTCTACGTGCATGTTTATAATAGTCAAGTCAACGCAGCCGTCTACAACAAATGAATGACGTTCGGTTGAATTTTTCAAATCTATGAACTTCTTCCGAACATTCAATTTGTGTTAATACTATTTGTTACAAACTAATACCCTATAGGAAATAGAAACAAACAGTACATACAATCGGTCTTGATGATTAACCTTACTTCGACTGGTATTTTTTTTCAGTCATGTCTCGAATTGAGTAGTAAGCTTACACCCTTCATTTGATATATCTTATGCGTATGAAAACTACAGTGGTATTGTACAGACCTCATGAACATTTCGCTATTAGAAAAGCAAGTCAAGATAGACAGGAAATCGTTCAGAAGGGTATTTTTTCGTAGCAAGCAAAAATAAACTTATTGGTATCTGTTTGACAAGTCGTGTGAGCTGCAAAAATCATCGTTGTTGATATTGCAAACAATAACTATGAATGAAATAGTATAATTGTATAAAATTACCTACAAGCTACTAGCTTAAGCGCTACTCAGCCTCAGCGCCACTAAGCGCTACTCAGCCTCAGCGCCACTAAGCGCTACTCAGCCTCAGCGCCACTAAGCGCTACTCAGCCTCAGCGCCACTAAGCGCTACTCAGCCTCAGCGCCACTATGCTATGCACTACTAACTATTCCCGCTCTGTCCGTTGGTTCCACAGATTGTAAATGGAAGCATTGGTCAGGCAGGTTAGAAACAGCCGCGCTGTTACCACAGGTTAGAATTGAGCGCGTTGGTCCCACATAGATCAGGTTATGTTCGTTTAGTACTGGATACGTCATGCTTGTAAAGAGCTGGTGAACAAGCAGTGTTCAGCAGACCTTAACAGCGGGGAATGTTTACAGACGCCATGAAAACTCGAGTCCACATCTCAGCAAACCTTAACAGCAACTCGCCTTTGCTTGGCCTTATGAGGGAGCAGCTTGGTCTGGTAGGACGGAATGTCACCTGGTACTCGGCCGTTGACTGGAAGATCGTTTAAAGATAGAGCTTTAGTAAAAAAGCCTCCTCAAGAAATCATATTTTACTTTAGATTATACGAAAATATTAATTGGGAAATCCGAAAGAATCTTTAACGGAGCATTGCCACGAACAACTAATTTTCTGTGTTATCATTCAATAATGCAATCAGTTTGGCTTGCATGTATTTGAGCAGGTATTTTAGCCAAACCATCATAGATTTAGAAGTATTTAGTTAATCTCCATCTATAACTGTAATGAGAGTTCACAGAGAGCGAAAATCTAATCGAGTATTGCTAAGCAATCATTGCAATCGTACTGACGTATTCTGCAGGCGTACAATCGGCAACTAAAGATGGTTTTATTTGCTAATTTTGATATATCGTGCATGGTAAACAGGATTTTGCTCATTTCTTTACCTAAATCTCTGAGTTGAATTAAAAAATTTGAAAACAAATGAAAACATGTATGATGTGACCAAGAAAGTATAAGTCAATCAATGAATAAGTGTTAATTGATGACGATTCGGCCCAATATGGTGGTTATGGAGTTCAGAGATAATGATTTCCGTTCCATTTTTAACGACATTTTTATCAATACGAAAAATCATATATACTTATTAAACACTATTTAAACTCATGCCGTATCCTATTCCCAGCATTTTCCAGTTTTTCGGGGTAGGAGTTCTGTGGCCGGCGACTGTAACCCTCTCAAGGCTAATTACTGCACACGAGAGTGCCACAAGCATTAACAATAGTCAATACGGAAATTGACCTTATGAACTTCCTTCAAGATCTTTCTGTTCCAAAAAAATTTATTATGAATAAGTGACCAGTAACTCAGTGAGATGGCCGGTGAGACTGGCAGATCTCATAGCAGAGCTTCTGCGAATACAAGAATAGGAAAGAAGAGCAGGATACAATACAAGAGCAGGAAAGAAGAGCATCTTGACGAAGGAAACGAGGACTTATTAACGAATGGCCTATTACGGTAGAGGACTCTTTGCATTACGTCATCTGAATGAATTATCATCGTAAGATTGAAGTTCAACACTGACCGATGAAGCGGCAGAATAAGAATTGCGTGACGTGCAACGGACGATGGATGTGTAAACTCAGGTAAAAACAGCCCTATTGAATTTGTACCGCGGGATTACATATACTTGAATGCACTGAAGAATTCTAGGGTTAAATTATATTCACATGTTTCAAATATTTCTTTGTTAAACACGTGAGTAACTAAATAAATATAGAGATATCATTGTTGGAGATATTTGGAGTTCCATGATTGGGACGAGACTTGCGAACACCATTACAAAAGAACGTTGAACTCAAAAATTATACAAATTAATTTCCAATGAGCGGATTTCCCTGGAATGTGACCAAACTGGTCGGTCAATGTCCACCACACAAGGCTTTCATGCAAGATGTGACCATCCCCCCGGGAATGCCATTAACGGGTGACTGACCACAGCATATGACTTGCACTGCAGGTTGTGACCACTCACTGGAGGGCCATTGACGTGTCACTACCTCCATCACAAGGCTTCACTGCAGGATGCGCCCGAGACTTACATCAACTATTCTGGTCCACATCCCTCATAAAAGACATTATTACATCAAAGAAGGTCCAACGTAGAGCTACCAAACTAATCCCTTCGCTGCGCAATAAATCGTACGAAGAGAGACTGCGAGAACTCAACCTTTATTCGCTAGAGAAACGTTGAGTCAGTGGTGACATGATCGAAGTGTGGAAGATTATGAAGGGTGCGGAAAACGTCGAGCGAGCAAGCCTTTTCACTTTAGATGCAAACGGAGTGACCAGGAATAATGGATACAAAATTGCTGGCAAGCGTTTCTCATTCGATATCACGCGTAATTTTTTCACGTATAGGGTTGTCGAAGATTGGAACAGACTTCCCGCTGAAGTTGTGAACAGCGATACAATCGAAACGTTTAAGTCACGGCTCGATTAATTCTACCAAAATCGCCGCTAAATAGCTCCCATCTATAGCACTTTCACCAGTATATTCGTGAAAAATGGTGTTCGGCAATGACACTCATACGGTTAATTTAATGCCAGGAACTGGCACTAGCACAGTAAATAAGGTGCCCAGCATTGGTACCTGCTCGTTGAATTTCGGTGTTCGAGGAATGAAAATGTACAATCTCAGATCTGATCTGGTCGGTGGCTTCTCTTCAGGTTCTGATTTGAGTTGTTTCGAGAATCATTGTTAAATGTTATTTCCTTCAACAAACTTTCCCTTTCTTGATCTATTAAAACAGAAAATTCACCGACACAAGATGCTATCTTAGACGTTCTACTTCAGAACTGACCTTTGTACTATCATAAGGCAACCCAGTTTGGGTCAAAAGTCCTGTTGTTGTCTTCATACACTTGTAAATACTTGTAAACTATGAAGGCCCTGGAAGAGTTTTTTTCGCTCATCTCCTTCGCTGAACGTCCGTTTCCCCTACTTCCGAATATGCTTCGTGGGAATTTTATCCATGTTCCCTCGACACCGGCAAAACACCTCATGTTTTTTTTGGGATGTTGAATGCCATCAGGCCTCTGTGGCCCAGTGAGGGGGGATACTGCATCTTTCATGCGAATACCAAATTGATCTTGGTCAAATTCTGAAATGGGTTTTGCTTGGCCGATGATGCGGGTTATATGGGTACGTTTACATGCAAGGTAGACGGATTTGATAGTAAGTGGTATAATAACTTATATACAATCAAAATAAAATGGGTTGAATGGACAATTATTATTGTTTTACTCGCTAAGATACTATTCAAGAGCCCGGTTGTTGTAGTGTTCTGGGTTTATTCGTGGGTCGGCTTGCGAGTTCTTTGATTGTGCTTGTCTACTGCCCATTATAATTATTGAGCCTTTTTCATATCACTACAAATTCATCAAGTTCACTGCCGCCAATGGTAGCAAGCAGCTTAACTTACTAACAGCTGATACACCTCCGAGCTACGGCTTCATATTGCGACTCATTCGTGGTCGCTTCAAACTCAGTAGACATTTGGCTGAGAGACTTCTTCCTGAAACGTGATGGACTTGACTCAACTAAGCGAGAGACCTGTTCCTAAGACGCGATTGTCTTCTGTCTTCTAGACCCGAGAGACCTGTTCCTAAGACGCGATTGTCTTCTGTCTTCTAGACCCGAGAGACTTGTTTCTGAGAAACGATTGTCCTCTGTCTTTCAGACGCGAGACACCTGTTTCTGAGAAATGATTGTTCTCTGTCTTTCAGACGCGAGAGACCTGTTTCTGAGAAATGATTGTCCTCTGTCTTTCAGACCCAAGAGACCTGTTTCTGAGAAACAATTGTCCTCTGTCTTTCAGACGCAAGATACCTATTTCTAACACCATTCAGACGCAAGAGCCTGTTTCTAACACCATTCAGACGCGAGAGACCTATTTCTAACACCATTCAGACGCGAGAGACCTATTTATAACACCATTCAGACGCAAGAGACCTATTTTTACCACCATTCAGACGCGAGAGACCTGTTTCTGAGAAACGATTGTCCTCTGTCTTTCAGACGCATGAGACCTTTTTCTAAAACCATTCTGACGCGAGTGACCAATTTCTAACACCATTCAGACGCAAGAGACCTATTTCTAATACCATTCAGACGCGAGAGACCTATTTCTAATACTATTCAGACGCGAGAGACCTATTTCTAACACCATTCAGACGCAAGAGACTTACTTCTAAAACCATTCAAACGCAAGAGACCTATTTCTAACAACATTCAGACGCGAGAGACCTATTTCTAACACCACTCAGACGCAAGAGGTCTATTTCTAACACCATTCAGACGCGATAGACCTGTTTCTAACACCATTCAAACGCGAGAGACCTATTTCTAACACCATTCAGACCCAAGAGACCTATTTCTAACACCATTCAGACGCGAGTGACCTATTTCTAACACCATTCAGACGCAAGAGACCTATTTCTAACACTATTCAGACGCAAGAGACCTATTTCTAACACCACTCAGACGCAAGAGGTCTATTTCTAACACCATTCAGACGCGAGAGACCTATTTCTAACACCATTCAGACGCGAGAGACCCATTTCTATCACTATGGTTCTGTCTCTCAGGCACCAGAGACCTGATTCAGAGACGATAGAGAGACCTGTTTTTAAGACGCGAGGAAACTGTCTCTAGATATTTCCGTTTTTTTTCTGAATTACTGTTATGACCACAAATAATAGTCCAGTGCACATGCGAAAGATGTGTTGCATGTATTAGCCAGGGAACGCCAGAACAAATCAGCTTTGTACATAGAAATATGCTACTAGTGTAGCATTGATGAACGGGGCGATAATTATGTCGTGCTGGAGACATATCAGGCTAATGCCTGATAGGAACAAGCGTTTTACATTGAAGCCTCCGTAATCAACGAGGGAGGCGCCTATACCGTTCAGAAAATATACTCGAAAGTTTATTGCAGTTCCAACAGCTGCAGTTTCATCAAATTGTTATAAGGGTTCATGAGTTGGTAAAGTAATAATGTTGCGCAGCGGCCGTTGTGATGTTAATGGTCTATCAATAAGAATGAGAAAAGCTTATAAAAATAAGATCAATGGACAATATTCAAATAGTATTAATCGAATAACATAATTCAGTAAACATAACCAAAAGTGAACAAAAACATTTTTTTTATAATTCAGAGTAATAGGCCCTCCGAATCTTCTGCCCCCCTCCCCCCGCCTTGTTGTGTACGGTATTGTTTGCTCTCTCATGAATCCTGCTGTGTTGGTATTGATAGTCCTCTCAAAACAAATGCAATGTATGGTATTGCCAACCCTCTGAACGACCTCATGGAATTGCTAGCCTCCCACGTCGCATGTTGCGTACGATATTTACAGCCCTCCCGATACCACTGTGTGCGGTATCACTGACCCTCATTGACAGCCCTCCCGATACCACTATGTGCGGTATTACTGACCCTCATTGACAGCCCTCCCTATACCACTGTGTGCGGTATTACTGACCCTCATTGACAGCCCTCCCGATACCACTGTGTGCGGTATTACTGACCCTCATTGACAACCCTCCCTATACCACTGTGTGCGGTATTACTGACCCCCATTGACAGCCCTCCCGATACCACTGTGTGCGGTATTACTAACCCCCATTGACAGCCCTCCCGATACCACTATGTGCGGTATTACTAACCCTCATTGACAGCCCTCCCGATACCACTGTGTGCGGTATTACTGACCCTCATTGACAGACCTCCCTATACCACTGTGTGCGGTATTACTGACCCTCATTGACAGCCCTCCCGATACCACTGTGTGCGGTATTACTGACCCTCACACGAGCCTTCTTGTACGGTATGGCGATCCCTTCCACAACCCCTGATGTGCAGAGTATCGCTAGCCCTCTCAAGCCCGTCAATTCACTGTTGTTCAGTTTAACCTTTAGGAAGCTCAGGTAAACACATTGCTAGTGGAGTACCTATTGCTGTTGACCGACGTATTCCGCAGCAATTAATACTGATATTAGGAAATACAAAATTCCGATCACCTATTCAGTATAACAGTGATGGCTTCTAAAGTTATGTTATCTCAGTACACTTATTCGTGTACGAGACGCTGCAAATGTTAAATCAGGTTTGCGTTCAGGTATTGATATCCTGACGTAGGGTCAACATAAGTCGTGCTTCTTTGTATCGCAAAGTACTTTAGCAGCCATGCGTATTGGCTTCATGAATAGTGTACACCATTGCTTACTACACCATTTATTAATAGCTACGTCCACTAACGCTCACTCATGTAAGCGCTAGCTGTGTACACCATTGCTTACTACACCATTTATTAATAGCTACGTCCACTAACGCTCACTCATGAAAGCGCTAGCTGTGTACACAATTGCTTACTACACCATTTATTAATAGCTACGTCCACTAACGCTCACTCATGTAAGCGCTAGCTGTGTACACCATTGCTTACTACACCATTTATTAAT
>SDVV010014011.1:0-14932 GCA_016164225.1 Gammarus roeselii | reverse complement strand
GGTGGAGAGAAGATGCTGGCAAAGATTACCGAGAGGGAAATCCAAACGCTTAATGAGTACGAAAGAAAATGGAAGATAAGAACGAATGAAACCAAGTTTCAAATCATCCCAATCAACAGAAAGAAGCTGGAGAGAGTGAAAGTGGGAGACATGACGTACGAATACGAGAAAGAAGGCAAAGTTCTCGGAATGACACTAACATCAAATGGATTTGTACGACATTGCCAAAATAGAGTCAAGTTGGCAATGGTCTCACTACGTCATATATACCGTTTCAGAAGCTTGAGCAAGAGAAACAAAAGAAAATTGTACACGGCAATGGTGAAGACGGTGCTGACATACCCTCCGGTACCATTGCACACAGGAAGCCCGACCCAACTGAAGAATATGCAAATTGTACAGAACAAAGCGTGCAGGTGGATAGAGGGAATAAACCTGACAGAGCATCGACGGAATTCAGACGTCAACAAGATAGCCGAATTGGAAGCAATTAATGTATTTTTGCACAAACAAGCCAGCAAGATCTGGGAAAACATTGAAGAAACGCTCATAACAGCACCTGTGCTGAGAGCAAGACTGGAATACGAATCAGATAAAACCATTAAGTTGCTTCCATCCAGTAGGAAACTGGCTCAGGGACCTTGTCCCGAACCAATATACTGAAGTACTTTAGACAATGGGTAAAATTATAATAATAGTCACAAGAAGCAGAAGTAAGAATTTTGAATCAAGCTTAATTAACTCAGAGGGGAGAGGGAGGACAGTTGGGACGCTTGGGGCGCGTCCCGCTTGGGCCCCATATAAGGGGTTGGGGCGGGTCGCCTCGCCGGGTGTCTAGACTGATCCTAGCGAAGTTGAAAACTCGCAACAAATTAATTTAAAATAAGCAAGTAATAGTGGTCTGACGACCCCAACTGATTTTTTACTTGGATAACTCCGTAAAACGGTACTTGGTTGCTGGTAGAGCCAGCTCTTTTATCTCCTATTCTCTTTCCTTTCACTCTTCTTATTTCTTCCTACACTCCTCTTTTTCTCTTCAACCTTATCTATAATCATCAAACAACCCGGCATTTATTCGACGCTACTGCTTCGACGAGGCGGTCGAGCCGTTGACGCTCCACAGCTTCCGCGCACTAGGGCCAACAGGACCCCAGCATCTAGGTATGTTCAGTTGAACGCAGCGGACTAGTGACCCGCTGCCTCTTCAGAACCACAGATGGGGATTGCAATTGTGCAAATGCGTACTGAAAAAGCTGTGTTACTGCCTCGTGACCCGTCACTAAAAACTTAGTCCTAACGACAAGCCGGCCAATGACGTACGGCAGCGACCATCGGCGTCCGGCAGCCATATTTAGTCGGACAAGACGACAATGGCAACAGGCTTGCCTTCATCGGTGTTTGTATCGAAGCAGCCGCCCTTCATACCTACACGCAGATATATACGGGTCTCATATGACGTTCTTTTGCGAACCGTTCAATGTTTGACTTTGAAATTCTGCTCTAAGGCAGATACCTGCTATAGGCAGATGCCTGCTATCGATGTTCGGTCTTGAAGTCAGCGCTCCACGGGCGGCCCTTCATACCTACCCGCATATGATTACGGATCGCATATGTCGTTCCTTTGCAAATCGTTCAATGTTTGACTTTGAAACCCTGCTCTAAGGCAGATGCCTGCCATAGGCAGATGTAGGCGATCGGTGTTTGGTCTTGAAGTCAGCAGCCCACGGGCGGCCCTTCATACCTACATGCAGATGATTACGGGTCACATATGACGTTCCTTTGCAAACCGTTCAATGTTCGATTTTCTTATCATGCTCATAAGGCAGATGCCTGCCATGCCCCAGATGCCTGCCATGGACATAAGCCTGCTAGAAGCAAATGCCGGCTAGGGGCCGGTGCCTACGATAGGTAGATGCCTGTTATCGGTGTTTGGTCTTGAAGCAAGCGGTCTGCGGCGGTGCGCGGCCGGTCGGTTGGCGTCCGACGCCATTTTGGATTCTACGACAACGGCTTGCTGAGAGGGGCCGAGCCTGGCTGGAGGTCCATGCTTGCCGTAAGCCGATGCCTGTTATAGGCAGATACCTGCTATTGCTTTAATCACGAGTTCAGCGGTCTGCGGACACCCTTTCATATCCGTATGCAGACGATTATGTTTAGTAGGGTGTTGAACAGCCGGTCGGTTAGCGTCCGACGCTATTTTGGATTCTATGACAACGGCTTGCCGAGAGGCGTCGAGCCCGGCTGAAGACCGATGCCTGCCATATACAGATGCCTGCTATAAGCAGATCCCTGCTATAGATGTTTGGTAATGAAGTCAGCGGTCTGCAAACAGCTTTTCGTACATACATGCAGATGATGTACGAAACACCTAAAGGTGTTGCGCGGCCGGTCGGTTGACACCCAACGTCATCTACAATCGTACGACAACGACCGGCCGAGAGGCGTCGAGCTGCCAGCTTAGCAGAAGACAACCTGCTAACAAATGACGACGTCAACTCATACGATAGGGTATGCAAGGGCGTCTTGCGCACCAGATGTATTCTAGTAATCCAGTATTTGACAGTATGCAAAATTGATCGTCTGACCAATCATAGCTCGTTTACAGAATCATTTAAAGCAAGTCTAGTGACCAATGATAGCTCCGTTAGAGCATCATTTGAAGCAAGCCTACTGGACGATGGTAACTCGTTTAGAGCATCATTTTACACAAGTCTCTCAAACAATGATAGCTCTTTTAGAGCATCATTTAAAACAAGATCGCTAAACGATGATAGCTCGTTTAAAGAATCATATAAAGCAAATCTTCTGAACGATGATAGCCCTTTTAGAGTAGCTTCATAGCAAGTATTCTGAGCCTGCTCTTTTAGAACATCATTTAAAACAAGATCGCTTGACGATGATAGCTCGTTTAGAGCATCATTTAATGCAAATCTTCTGAACGATGATAGCTCTTTTAGAGAAGCTTTATTGCAAGTATTCTGAGCCTGCTCTTTTAGAGCATCATTTAAAACAAGATTGCTGAACGATGATAGCTCGTTTAGAGCATCATTTAAAGCAAATCTTCTGAACGATGATATCTCTTTTAGAGAAGCTTTATTGCAAGTATTCTGAGCCTGCTCTTTTAGAGCATCATTTAAAACAAGATTGCTGAACGATGATAGCTTGTTTAGAGCATAATTTAAAGCAAATCATCCGCTCGATGATAGCTCTTTTAGAGCAGGCTTTATAGCAAGTATTCTGAGCGATGATAGCTCGTTTAGAACATCATTTAAAGCAAGCCTTCTGAACGATGATAACTCTTTTAAAGCATTCTTTATAGCAAGTATACTGAACGATGATAGCTCATTTAGAGCATCATTTAAAGCAAGTCATCTGAGCGATGATGGCTCGTTTAGAGCATCACGTAAAGCAAATCCTCTGAACAATGATAGCTCGTTTGCAGCATCATTTAAAGCATGTCTTTTGAACCAGAGGATCAGGTGTCACATATGACGTCCCGCAGGTCAAAAGTCAGTGTCGCTCTGCAAACCCAACGATATACAGTGGCTTCTCAGTAACATTTGATTCATTTCAGTCTTATGCGTATTACCGCCACAGCGCCTTTACGGAAGCTAATAATGCTTGACACTGAAATCCAACACTGACAGAGGTTTCGGGTCAACATTGCATGCCTCAATGCACAATAATGAACTAAAAAAATACATTCTGTACATATTTGCAATATTTTATGCCTCATATTGAATTTATTGGTAACATACCTATTATTTTCAACCATGCATACATTATTTTGTGCTATGTGGCGGTGATTGCGAGCGTATATTTGGATCAGAACATCCACTTTATACTTGTCTCTGCATAGTTTCAGTTATGATGTCCCAAATCACCTCAGCGACAAGCGAGCAATTGCGAGTCAGAGATCGGTTCCTAGTTCCCAGAGATCCCTCAGATGACCGCGTCACAGGCTCACAATGTGCCTATCCACTGCCTGACGATGATGTATACCAGATGAACTCCTGAAACTCCCCACTCTAGTTGATGACATCCTGCCCACCAATTCGGCCCCAAAGGAGCTCGACTCCTAGTCGAATGCGCACTCTGCACTTACATCAGACTGTCATTGAATCAGGGCCCTGAAGGAATTCGCTAATGCGCCGATCCTCCCTCTCGAGGCTCACTTCGAGACCACTAAGGGCAAGATAGCTTTTCCTTCCCAACACATTCCTGCAAAAGTAAGTACGATGGATCTCCAGCTCCGCGCTCACGTCGCTCAGAACCTGCGCGGCTATATCCACAGCGGGTCACTGACGGGTATTCCTGCTCGCATCCGTTATCCCGACTTAACGGATGGCACGCGAGTTTCCCCACAGTCACTGCATTGTTTGTCGGAGCGCTCCACAGGCTCCATTCACGAATTGTAGTCGGGATCCCTGATCGAAGCGACTCAGTGACGATACGAAATTCACCTTCAGACTCTGGACAAGCTTGCTCCAGAGACTGTTCAAGCACCTCAACCTCTCACCGACAGGGTGAGAGGTTGAGGTGCTTGAAACCTTCCAAATCAGAAGGGAGCTCCTCTTATTTATGGTCCCCTCCACTTCAGGTTTTGTACCCTCTGCACCGCCGGTGGCCCAAAAGCCTCAGCAACCCCAGAAGGGGGTTGCGTGGGGTTTTCTTTCGTGGCCAAAGCGGTCGACAAGCATCTTCCCGTGATTGGTATGTGTTTAAGCGTGGTGCCATGCAACCCCAAAGAAAGCATGGGGGCCCAAGTACCTCACTGCCCCAAGGGACTAGTGACGGGAGCCAGAATAGTCAAGAGAAAGGAGGTCGCGGAGGAGGTCGGAGAGGCTCAGCAGCCAAACGACCCTCCCGCTCTCCGCTCCAAGTCCTCAGCTCACTACGGAAAACGGGACCGCTCCCTTCCGGTAAGAACTGACGCTCTATCGGCGGCCCTCAGGAGTCGCCCAGCACACGGGAACGAGACCACGCCTTTAGTCAAGCGCATCCATTCCAAAGACCTCTCCTGGAGATGGGCGCCAGAACCCCCCCTCTCACTTACACTGTCTCTCATCGACAACACGAAGACGTTTTCAAACCTTTCGTGTTAGACTTCCTGCGAAAGACATAGTCTAGACGGTGCCCAGGCAACCGGCCTTCTTGTCTCGCATCTTTGCGGTTCCCAAAGCCTCGGGAGGGGATCGCTAGTGATCGACCTCTCCAGGCCCAACAAATTCATCCCGGTAACTACGTTCCGGGTGTCCAACTGGAAAAGAATACGGGCCGTGTTGAAGCATCCTCTCTGGTTTACCATGTTGGACATCAAGGACGCTTTCCCGCACGTCCCAATCCAACTCAGTTTCCAAAAGTACCTGGTCTTTAAACTACGAGGCCAGCTGTACTATTTCTCAGCTCTTCCATTCGGCCTCAACCTGGGACCAAAAACCTTTACGACGGTCGCGAAACTACCCCTCGCATACTATCTCGCGGAACTCTCTCGCTTCAACAGTATCAGTTTCCTCGGCCTAAAAATTTCCTCACGCCCCACCTGCTTCATGCGCGCCTCTTTTTCAATCAAATGGTGCTAGTAGCACGGCCATGCGCTTTTCCAGCAAGCCCAGCGTTCTCAACAGGTTTTGCTGCCTTGCAGTACAGCACTGACACACCATTCCTTCCTCCGGAGCTTCTCATGTGGACGGACGCATTGGATGAAGCTCGGGGGGGGGGAGGGGGTCTGCTGCAGCGACCAGCAGTTGTACGGCCGCTGGTTAGTAATGGAACGCAAACTCCATATTACGTCGAAGGAATCGCTGGCCATCATCCATGTTCTGTCGACACGTGCTCATTGGCACCGCACTACTATCCGCGTGTTGTCAGACAACACGGCAGATGTAGAAATGGGGAATCATTCGGGCTCGAGCAAGGCGCCGGTGTTGCAGAAGATCGGAGCGCTGACAACCAGTCCAGATGTAGTGTGCGCTGACACCTCAATGCTTCGCCCGCCTCTCAACCCTGCGCGGTGCCATGCAAATAGACCTCTTTGTACCCCCATAAAACCACAAGCTCCCATTATTGCAGCTCCGTATTCTCACCAGCGAACAGCTTTAGTGGATTTTCTCCAGTCCGACTGGAATCAGTGAACAGAAGTACACCTCTTCCCTTCATACAACCTGATCACTCAGGTGCTCCGCAAGCTCGAAACGTACCGCTACAGCAGCGTCCTTGTAGTGTCCGACCACCCCAACGCACTGTGGTGGCCCCAGGTCGTCGCGTCCTTCCGTGAAGTTTCGCTCGATCTTGACGTGTCACAGCACGTCGAGGGCAAGGAGGTGCCTCTAACTTCACGACCCTTCTCTCGTTATCTCACATCCAATTTCTAAAAAGAGTTTTCACGATCAAATTCAATAGATTGCTGGCAGACACTCTGGTCAACACGTTCCGACCATCGACCTAACGCCAATACCAAAGCATCTGGGCTCGCTTCCAAGCATGGCTGCGCACCACAAAAGCGCAGTCCATCACCCAGACCACACTCTTGGCTAAAGCTGCCATGTTGTCTGACAACACTCGGACTGTGATGTGGTGCCAATGAGCTCGTGTCTGCAGAACACGGATGATGACCAGCGACTCCTTCGAGGTAATATGGAGTTTGCGTTCTACTGCTGACTAGCGGCCGTACGACTGCTGGTCGCTGCAGTAGACTGCCCCCCACGCTTCGTCTGATGCGTCCGTCCAAAAGAGGTGCTCCGGTGGAGGCATTGCAAACGGGACATGGGAGTGAAGGAAGGCATCGCTGCCTTAGTGCTGTACTGCAATGCGGTAATAGCTGTTGAGAGCGGTGGACTTGCTGGATGAGCGCAGAGACCGTGCTGCTAGTACCACGTTGTTGAAGAAGTGGCGAGCGTGACGTAGGTAAGATGTAAGGAAATTGATGAGACCGAGGAAAACCTGATGCTGTTGAATGGAAAAAAAGAGTTCCGCGGAATACTATATCCGTGGTCATGTCCCTGCAGAGGTCGATGTGCTGTAAGGTCGGGGCGGTGGACCCGACCTTTCCGTTTAGCGTCACTCCCAAGAAGTCTATCTACTGGGTCTGTTCCAGAATAGACTTCGCCAGGTGGGTGTGAAAGCCTAGCTTGAGGAGAAGGGCGCTGGCCGTCTGTGTATTTTGAGCCGGCACTGATGTGCTGTTGGTGCTCCGAGTAGCCAGTTGTCGATGTAGAATGCCGCGTCTATTCCTTGCTGGTGGAGTAAGCGGAGGGGTAGTTCCGCGACCGTCGTAAAGATCTTCGGTCCCAGGATGAGGCCAGTACAGCTGGCCTCGTTGTTTAAAGACCAGGTACTTTTAGAATTTGGGGTGTATTGGGACGTGCGGGAAAGCGTCCTTGATGTCCAATTTGGTGAACCAAAGAGGATGTTTCAGTACGGCTCGTATTCTTTGCGGGTTGAACATGCGGAACGTGGTTACCGGGAAGAAGTGGTTGTGCTTGGAGAGGTCGATCACTAAGCGATCCCCTCCTGAGGCTTTGGGAACCGAAGAGATGCGAGAGACGAAGGCTGGTCGTTTGGGTACCGCCTCGACAATACCTTTCTGCAGGAAGTCGATCACTAGGGGTGTGAGAACGTCCTCGTGTTGACGGTGTGAGACCGTGTAATCGGGGGGAGGGGGTCGCGGCTTCTATCTCCAGGATACGCCTTTGGAAAGTATGTGCTTGACCAGAGGCGTGGCCGCGCTCCAGTGTGTTAAGCGTTTCCTGGAGGCTGCCGGAACGGCGTCAGTACGTACGGAAAGGGGGGCGGTCCCGTTCTCCATAGTCCCCCGTGGACTTGGTGTGGGCGGGGAGGGTCGTTTGGCTGTTACGCCTCCCTGACTTCCTCTCCTTTGGACCCTCTGGCCCGTCCCCGGGCCCAATGGGTAGTGTAGAAGTGGGCCCCTGAACCTGTATTTGAGCTACTGGGGCCCCGCGCCTTTCCTAGGGGTTGCATGATCCCATGCCGGGACACTGGGCAGACACTGTGAGAAGCTTGTCGACCGTTGTGGGGTTGAACAAACTTTCTTGCGACCTCGCCTTGGCCACGAAAGAAACTTGGCGGGGCAACACGGTGATCACAAAAAGCACCTCGCGTGACCCCCTTCTGGGGTAGGCTGAGGCCGCCGTGAGGCCTGTGGTCCACGGGTTGCGAAGCCGGAAGTGGAGGGGGGCCACAAAGGAGATAACTTCCGTCCTGCTTCGGAAGTTTTCACGCGCCTAGAAAGCATTTAAGATAGGGGTTTAGAAACTGATCCCGCTAGAAGGGCTTTGCAAACTGACTCTGGAGCCAGCTCGTCCAGAGTCTGCAGGCAAATTTTGTACCTCCACTGCGCCGCCGCGATCTGGGAAACTGCTAGAAGTTTGTGGATGGAGCCTGCGGCGAGCCCTGATAAATAGTGCAGTCGACTGTGGTGTAACTTGTGTGCCGTCTGTTAAGACAAGATCACGGATGCGAGCCAGAAGCCCCGTCAGCGACGCGCCGAGTAAGTTGCCCCGCAGGTCTTGAGCGACCTGAGAGCGCAGCTAGAGATCCTTCGCACGTACTTCTGAAGTAATGTGATCGAGAGGGAAGGCGATCTTGTTCTTGGTGGCCTCGAAGTGGACACTTGGGAGAGGATTGGAGCTTATTCGAAACCCAGCAGGGCACGGCACGTGGCGCAGTCCGATGTGAGCGCATAGTGCGCATTTGATCAGGAGTCAATAACAGTTGGTGCCGACTTGGTGGGCAGGGCGTCATCAATTTGCGTGAGGAGTTTCAGGAGGGCATTTGGAATGCGTTTAATATTGAACCGTCTGTCCTTCCTGATGGTCACTCCTCGATTGACTGGTTGCTCGATAGCATAGATACTCTTAAGGAGCTGGAGGGGAAGCTTCTTAGAGGCCGCCAGGGTAGAAAAGGGAGGACATCAGGTCGAGACTCTGAACTAGGGAGCTCGTCAGGTCCACCGGAGAGAAATTGAAGTTGGAGCCTTGCTTTTGAACTTTGATAAGGTTATTGGGCAGTCCTGTGGTGTAGACAATATAGTCGCAGCTGACAAGCCCCTCCGCGAACGTCGCGCTTAAGGGGAGCACATACCTCTTCTTCTCTGTATTTCGGGAAGGGGGTTGGATCTGGTCCTGGTCATCATGGATCTCGAGGGGGTGCCTACAGGCACGGTCCGGAAACGTGGCGGCTGTGAAGGGATCGGAGCGGTCTATAGTCGTGAAAGCTGCTCGTCTACTTCCGGTAAAGGTGTGAGCGGCGAGTCCGGACGAGGTGAGGGGGCTGGAGTACGCGGAGAGTGGGTAAGGGGGGATACGGGGCAAGCTGGGAGCGCTCCCCCTCTATATATGCCTTCCCCCTCCATGTTGGGGTCGAGGTCGGCCCATCCGTCCTCCGACTCCTCACCTTGTTCGTCATAGGGTTCCTCTTCGTACTCCGCATCGTCCTACCATCCTTGATCCCTTGCCTCCACCACTTCGAGCCGGGTATCCACGGTGTTGAAAAGGGACCGGAGTCGGGTTTCAAATCTGGTCTCCAGCGACGTAAGCGTCAAGAGCACCTTGTCGAGTTTCGTGGACATGGCCGAAATTTGAGGTACATGCGTCGGGGCGTCCTCGGTAGGAGGTGGGGGTGGGTGGGTGACCAGAGGCTTCTGGTGGTGGCTAGACGGGTGCGTGGGTGACAATTCTCTCCGTGCCCGCTTGTGTAATGGGGCTGAAGCCGGAGGAGCTGAATCAGCTACGTAAGTGAGGATGGTGGTCGATTCCGAACTTTGGGGGCAGGGTATAGGGAGGAACAGAGACGTGAGTGACGTTTAAGCTCTCTCGTCCGATGCTGTCCGCATGGACACTGAGAGCAGGCCCGGATCCACTGGGGTGTATTCTCTGTGAGGATGGAACACCTCCTGGTTGTGTGGCACAGAATTGGGTTTGCCCTCTTCCTGCGCGGGAAAAAAGAGTACCGAGTCTTCGACTGACAGCTGTGGTGTGAAGGTGTGTGGCTTGTTCCTCCTCTGCTTGATATATAAATAGAGGAGGGCACTTCATTTGCTGTGCTAAATATCATACACTGCATACGTTAAATCGGCTGTTTTAAAATCTTTGCTAGGCTCACCTGGTGCAAAAACAGTGTGTGCCATATTTACAACAGTGTTTACGTGTTTGTGATAGAATAAAAGGCTCATTTTATTCCATCACTGTGAGGGTGGAAAAATAGCTGCTAAACTCTACCCGGTTACCCTCTACAGACGGAAAGCGAGGTGACCGCAAAGACCCTTTCGTGCTCCTTGCCCAATTAAACCCACATTCCAAGCCTCACCCCAACCTTATACCATTTCTCTCCTTCGCCACATTAACGGTCACAGTGAATGGAGTCATGACCAAGGCAGGAAAAAAATCCAATGGCAATACAAATGCTCATATGGAAAATTTGCTTAAAAACTGCATACATCGCCGTGCAAAAAGTGAAAGCACGATCACTGACTTGCAAAAAAAGCATGACGAAGCAATAGCCTCGCTAGAATATCTATACGCACGGATTGCTGAGTTCGAAAAATTCCGTGGATCACAGTTAAATGTGGTGACGCGACTCCAGAGCATTGAAGAAGACTGTGGTGTGACACGGAATCGAGTTGATATACTCGACAACAAAAGTCGCAGCAAAAACATCAGGATAATTAGCCTTAAAGAAAGCGATGGTGAAAATGTCGAGCAGTTGCGGGTTAATGTAGACAAAATTATCAAGCACAGTGGTACACAGTGCAGCTCCTTTAACGCTTTCCGCGTTGGTGAGCGTCGTCACACAACCAGAGAGTCCGGTCCCATACGGCCCCGCCCCATTATTGCGACATTGAACACAGAACAAGACCGAAACAACGTTCTGAGATCAGCCCACAAACTCAAATCTCTGCAAGAAAGGATCTACGTCCAGGATGATGTTTGTCATAACACCTCCCTTGAAAGACAGAGACAAATGGATGACTTTATGAAAGCTGAAAACTCAACATCAAACAGTGTATTTTAGGGTCCTAAACTTAGATTTAGGGGGCTCAAACAACCTCAGCAGCATCAACCAAGATTTAGTCAACCTCATCCACAAAATCAAATAAAGCTACCGTCAAGTGAGGATTTTCCAGCCCTTCAACATCTGCAACTGAGTCCTAAACGCAACCAGAGTGCTGACCTGATCCAGAACACACAGAGCAGCAACAGTAGCAACAACTCAAATGGCAACATGACCAACAATGCAAGCAACCCGCAACCTAAACATCAGTCTCCTGTGCGTCAACTCACCACCCAGCATCCAAACTCCAACAATCAAAAACTGGCGACAAATTCTGAACAAGTGAACAAACACCATCAACACGTGGAATACAGAGTCTAGTCGTCTGCGGTCGCGGTGGAAGAGGCACTTCCTGATTTGGGTAACCAGCTGATGAACAGCGGAGCCAACCTCTCCAAAGGGAAATGGGCCAGTGGTGAAGTATGTCACCCCAACAGCCGGCTGCCGCAGTCTTCAACAGTCGACAGTGGAGATGAGGAAAAGAGTGAATACACCCTCTCGGGACGGCAATCGCCATCACAGCTGATTAGTGACGATTGAACAAATGAATTGTTCAATAAACCCCGACGCAGTTCACGTATAAATATCCAAACACACAAGTATGGGGAAGAGGAGTTATGACTCATCCAGTCCCGAGCAGCTTCATTCTGTCTAAAGCAGCTATTAGTAATGACTGTATTGATGATTATTAAACAGCTTACATTGACTAATTTTAATCTCTTTAGATCTAGAATATCCTTCCTCCAATCCAACTCTTGCTTTGAGTGTCATGCTCGACTTGTTGCAATTGCACAAAAAAATAGCATACGGTATGTTATCTCACTTATACCGTACTTGGATATGACTGTAGAAAACGTCATCAACAACTTTCTCTCTGCCGATATTCTCCATTATATGTCATCAAATATTGTAAATTGGTGTGTGTTCTACAAAATTGTATTTTTCTCGTGTCAGGATATGATTGTAACAAAATTTAAATACAACATATTTGTAAATGAACAAGCAGCCCCCCGAAATTTTCTATTAACTGCTCAAAACTCTAAATGGAGGAACAAGAAAACAATATTGATTTTTTTGATCATGCTATGCATGAAATTGAAAATAATTTTAACGATGTTCTCCACGAAATCGATCCAGATACACAAATGAGAATGAATATTCCGGAGTGTCAAATAATTCCTGGTGATGAGCTCCCTCGCCATACAATTTCATTAAGAAATAATTTTACCTGCATGGCATTAAATGTTGCAAGTTTGAAAGAGAACATTCTTAGCCTTCAAATCAATATAACAGACCATTTTGCACCTTCTGTGCTAAGGCTCTGTGAAACCAAATTGACAAATGAATTACAGGACTTATTTAATTTATCAGGTTACAATTTGTATACAAACAATAATATGAGTAACAAGGGAGGCGTTTGTTTATTTATAAAAAACTGTCTAACTGTTGTACCGAGACTTAAACTTTCTTTCATCAGGCCGGGAATTGAGACTCTTTTTGTCGACATTTATAGTGATAACGAAGTTAATACAATAGGTATGGTTTACCGTAGAGCCTCTGAAATATCGATAGAAAGTTTCTCGCTGGAGATGAATGAAATTATTAGTGGCATCGACGTAGCCCATAATAAAGTGTGTATTATGGGTGATTTCAACGCAAATCTGCTGCAGTATCATAGATCGAATTTAGTTGCTGGCTATTGTAATAATTTTTTTTCTCATGGTCTGTACCCATTAAATACTAAACCAACGCGTACAGCTGTTGGATTCGCAACATTTATAGATAACATTTTCACCAACGATGTTAATAGTGTAACACGTGCAGTTGTGATCATTTCCGATGTCTCCGACCATTACCCAATTTTCATTCATAAACCAAATTCTCACGAACCCAGTAATCCGACTATAGTTACCTATCGTAAATATAGCGACCGTAACATTCAAAGCTTAAAAGAGGCGCTGGGAGCGTACGACTTCAATGAGATACTATCCACAGTAAACTCAAACGATGCTTTCACGCAGTTCCATACTATATAAATTGAATTGTTTGAAGTGCATTTTTCGCTGACAACTAAAGAGCTCAGCTACAAACAAGCTAAGAATCTGTGGATGACACCTGACTTACTTGCCTCACAAAAAGAGAAGGAGAGACTGTACCGTAGATACAAAAGGCATCCAATCACTCGTAGAGATGAATTTAAACGATACAAAAATGCGTTCACTAATCTGACAAATATTGCTTGTGAAAACTATATCCAAAATTTGATAGACACCTCTCAAGGAAATAACAAAAAGTCTGGAAAATCATAAGCAACCTTCTAGGAAAAAACAGAGTAATTCGGATTCAATTATTATTGATGCTGAAGTCATCACTGATCCTCAAACGATTTCAAATACTTTCAATAATTACTTCAATAGTATTCCCAATACTTGAAGTGAATCAATTATTAGCAATAACATCCCTTTTGAACATTATTTAGAGAATGCTATTCCTGAACAGCCAATCTTTAACCCTACCGACTCAAACGAAGTTAAATCAATCATTAATAATTTAAAAAATAGTGGCAGCACTGGCTGGGATAACATCCTAACCAATGTAATTAAAGCTATATCTGGGACTATTGTAGCTCCCTTGACCCAACTTATCAATAAGTCTCTCATGCAAGGAGTTTTTCCTGATGCACTCAAAATCGCTAAAATTTAATCCAATGTATAAAAATAAAAGCAAAACAGACATAGAAAATTATCGCCCAATATCAGTTTTCAAGCTTTCAGGAATGCAGAGCATGCTTTATTAAAATTTGCTGGAGACGTTGTTGATGGGTTTGACAGTGGTAAAGTCACCTTTGCAACTTTTATGGATCTCAGCAAAGCTTTTAATTGCGTGAATCATGAGATTTTAGTTGCAAAATTACAGCATTATGTAGTAAGTTCCATCGATAAGAGTTGGATAAAAAGTTATCTCCCTGATAGAAAACACCTAGTGACTTGAAATAAACAATCATCATCTGCCAGTACGTTAAATATAGGAATTCCGCAAGGGTCGATCCTAGGTCCTTTGCTCTTCCTTATATATATTAATGACATTGTAAACACTAGCAACAGGTTATCCTTTGAACTTTTTGCAGATGATACTACAGTTTATTCGACCGGGAAAAAACTCAATGATACTATTACTAATGTGAATAATCAATTGGTTCACAATTAAACTGGTTCACATCCAACAAGCTGACGCTAAATGTTGACAAGACGCAGGTAATGATATTTTCCAGGAGGATGATACCCATTCCTAACACATAAGTCGAATTGAACGGTCAACAGGTGGCATATGTAGCAAAAACAAAGTTTCTCTGTGTTATCGTAGATCAGAGACTTAACTGGAAAGATCACGTCTTATTTGTTGCCGGGAAATTATCCAAATCGTGTGTCATCCTATACAAAATTAGAAATTGTCTTACCACTCCTGTTAGAAGGCTTTTGTACTATAGCCTTATTCATCATTTTCTGACGTATCGTGTAAACGTGTATGCGTCTACCTACAAAACGAACTTAAGACCCATCATTCTTAGTCAAAAGCGTGTCATCAGAACACTATCTCATGCTAGCAGACGTGACCACACGTTGCCTCTCTTTTGTCAATGGAACATTCTCCCACTGTGTCAAATCATTAACTTTACCGCTGCAGTGTTTGTCTACAAAGCTTTGAATCATTTAACTTACATTGATAACAGTTTTTTCATAAGAAATAATCCTATGTATGATCTTCGCAACAATGCGGATTTGCAAATTCCTCGAAATTCGTCAACACAGTCCCAACTATTTTTAAAATGCAGAGCTGCTAAAACCTGGAATTCGATTACCAT
>SDVV010014010.1:0-14932 GCA_016164225.1 Gammarus roeselii | reverse complement strand
CATCGCTTTGCCCCCCCCATCAGTTTTGGCACTTTGAAGCAACACATTCTGCCAATTCTTGCCTGGTTTCTCACGGTCACTTTCGTTACAATTTTTTCGTTTACATTGACAGTGTAGCCTTCCAGAACTTTTCAAACGTTTATGACCATGAATCTTTCAAAATGTCTTTGGATTGAGTATAGCCCCAAGGCGTTTAATCCTTCATAAAAGTCCATTTCCTTTACCTCCCCAACATAAGAGGTGAAGCTTCTTTGCATTGCTTCAAGTCCATTCAAATCTTTCTGCTTATGTGGGATCCAGAGAGGGGAGCAATAGTCAATGACTGGTTGGATTAGTTGTTTCCAAAGAGTCAACATTGTCCTTTTATCTCTAGCCAGAAAGGTTCTCATGGCCCTGGAACACAGTCATCTGCCACTGGCCTCAGCCTTTGCAATTTGTTCATGGAACGAAGCATTGTTTTGCATTAGTACGCATTGATCACGCAGGCTTTCTTTTTCTTCTATAGCTGTGTTATTGCTAGAATTATACGATGTATTGGGTTCTAAGTCGGATTTTTTCCGTATCTCAGTGATTCAAATATAGATTCGTTAAATTGCATTTGTTTGCACCAGCCCACTTGAAGATTTTTTTCAGATCAGTTTGCACTTTTTCTACATCACTCAAGTCATTAGCAATGCTCAGTACTCTGGTATCATCTGCAAAGCAAGAGACTGATGTATGTGGACAGCTTTGGCCCATATCATTCGCCAATATTAAGAAAAACAGAGTTCCAAGAACAGTGCCTTGTGGGACCCCACTAAGGACTGCCACTGGTGCATTCACTACCACACTTTCAGTTCTGCCCTTCAGAAAGATTTTGATCCATTTGTAAACATTACCCTGGATACCAGCGTTATATAGTGTTTATAGCAGTATACTATGATCTACTTTGTCAAAGGCCTTGGCAAAATCAAGATAAATCACATCCACATTTGATCCATTACACAATGCATTTATTATTTCGTCATAGTGCTCCAGCAGTTGGGTCAATGTGCTCCTGTTACTTCTGAAACCATGTTGCTAGGAGTTGAACCATCTAGTTTTTTCAAGAAAATCCACTATTCGTCCTTTCATTACTCTTTCAAAGATTTCGACTACATGTGATGTCAAAGAAATTGGTCTGTAATTCGATGGGCTTGTGAGGCTACCTCTTTTTGCTAGCAGGAAGATGACGTCATGTTTCATGGTCTGTGGGATATCGGAAGTGTCCCAAGACTTCTGCCACAACATTTGTAGGGGTCTTGACAGTACCTGTTTGCTTTGTTTCAATAGAACAGCTGGGATTTCGTCTGGTCCGGATGCACTATTGCTACCTATGTCATCAATAGCTTTTGTAATTTCAGAAATGTCAATGTTAAGATCAGTCAATGCAAATTCAGAGGCAATTTCAGGGTTTGTATGAGTAAGCAATGGTATACTAAATACCCGTCTGTAATTCTCACTTAACAACTCGCTCATCGCTTTGTTTTCATCTACCAGTTGACCGGATTAATCAATTATTGGGCCAATTTTAGTTTTAAAGGTTGAAAATTTGGCAGCATAAGCAAAGTTTTTTTTTTAATGTAATTTTTCGATAGCTTTCAGTTAATTTTCTTTTCTCTCTTGATCATGTAAAGCTTTTATCCGCTTCCCAATCAAGATGATGGCTTCTTCTTGTTTTATGCGACTAAAATGGTTTACTTCGTTGCAAAGTTTGTTCTGTTTTATTGCTCGCTTTTTCATGAGCAATTTCCTTTCCGAATAATACTTGCTTCTTTTGGGAATTTTTCTTTTTATTGGCACATGTTGTACACACACCTGCAACAGTATATCATCAAAGTTATTCTTTGCTTCCTCCACACTGTTTGATTGATCAATGAATTGTTTCCAATCAATATTGGACAGAGATTTGTGTATATATACCCAATTTATATTTGCACTAAAGAAGTTCAGTTGCCGGAAAGTCATGTTGCCGAAGAAGATGGTATTTACTGTGTTTCTTCTCAGTAGGTCAGCATCTAGATTTATTTCAATCACATTATGATCTGATAGTGCAGTTTTAGCTATTTTGATGTTTTTTACATACTCGACTGAGTTAAAAAACACTAGATCTAAGATATTGTTATTTCGAGTTGGCTTTTCAATTATTTGCGTTTCAGCTTGATTTGTTGCAGCTTTGGTGTTACCTTTGCCAATGATATAGCTTGATCGTTATTTAACCATTCGATGAATGGAAAATTGAAGTCCCACAGAGGAAAATTTTAAATTCAGTCTGATCAATGTTCGACGTGTACGTCTGTAAGATTCCGAGCGCATCTTCAAAATGTACAAACTCGCAGTTTGGTGGTCTATAAACTATAATTATTATGGTTTTCAGTTTTCAAATTTTGACAGCAAGACACTCGCAGTAATCATTGGAAACTTTCAACTCTTCGCAGCTTCCAAGACACTATTTCACATAGACTCCAACACCACCACATTTCCTATTTGTGCGGTCATTTCTGAAAAAAGTGTAATTTTCAATATAGAGCTCAGCTGATTTAACATTTGCATTTAGGTGTTTCTCAGTTGAGCCAATGAAGAGTGAATCACTATCATATAGAAAATTTCGAATCAACTTTATTTTGCCATATTGGCTAGTGTTAGGGAGGCCTAGTAAATTTATGAGGTGACACTTTTTCAATTCATTTTGGTTGAATGTTTTATGAGATAGTGTTTCCTCCATTGACTCAGTGTTGGCAGCTCTCTCACCAGTGGGAACTTTGGTTTGCAAGGGCAAAGTAGAAGACTCTCCAGAGTTTCTAAAAAAGAATTTTTCATCTGTGACTGGTCAGCACTGCAATGGTGATGGCCATGTACCGCTACAGATGGACTCACGCGGGCATCACCAAGTGGCCATCTGCCATCACAGGTAGGCCTGTACTGGTCACTGTAACGAGAGTGACCTCCCGTTGAGGCCGCGAGAGGAACCTGTTGGGCACAGTTTAGAAGCGCGTGTTGTGTAATCGAGACTGAAGTTTGACCCAACCTCTTTGGCCAACGTGGTTAACGTTTGGGTGTTGCCGTTCTGGGCATTTCCTTGTCTGCTGGCTGCAGTAGTTTCGTCTAGCTGGGATTCTAGTGGTTTTCTTGTTTTTCTAATATGCAGCCACTCACACCTTTTTTTGGTGCATTGCATATGACGATACGAGTCCATACATACCCTTGGACGGAATTTCTCACAGAGTTCATCACTTTTGCAGCCATACCTTCCCAATTCAATGAACTTATTGCAACGCTTTGGGTGGGTAAAGCCACATCCATTCCCTGACACTCCATACCTGCACTTGTTTTTCAAATAAATTGTGCAGTGTTTCAGGCTTTTCATTGTGGGTACTAGTTTTTTGTTTTTGCCCTCCTGGGCCACGTTCATTTTCTTGATCACTATTACAGTTTTTATTTGACCCAGGCTCACAAGCAGGGTGGGTGAAGCCACAGTCTTTTCCTGATACTCCATACCTGCATTTGCTCTTCAAATAGAATCTGCAGAGTTTTGTGTTTGTCACTTTTGGTAAATTATCTTCTATTTCCTCTCCAGTATCACTCTCAGTTTCTCAATCGCAATTTTCACTGGAATTTATCATATCCGTAACATCTGTATCTACACCAATGTCACTCACCATATCACTGGTCTGGTCACTAGCAGCCATTTCTGTACCCTGACTGCCAGTGGACTGTGAGGTACAGTGACCATCAGCAGTTTTGGCAGTGCTCTGCACTCTAATTATTTAATCCTGTTTTCCCCAGCCGTTTTGTTTCTAACATCGAAACAGGTCACACACCAGCTGCAAAACCATTTAAATGATTTCCCCAGCATCCTTTAGCACATCAGTCCTGCATCGGACACTTTTGAACAAGATTTGCAAGAACATCCATCACATTCTGCGGCAACAATATCGACATTTTCCTGTTCTTAGCATGCGTTACACTTCCATGATGCCTTCTTTACTTACACACAGGGGAATCTTCATTTTCTTCAACGTTGCAGCCTTTGCTATTAGGGCAATGAAATAGAAACGCTTTGTGTTTTGAATCACTAACACCTCTAGCAACACATGACAGATGAAAAGAATATGTTTGGAATATTTCACACTTTTTCAGACTATTTCCTTTACGACCTCGAGCTAACTTAGGACCTTTGAAGCAGGCCGAGCACAAATCACTAGCCATTTTGTTATGAAGGTAGTGGTAGTTTTGACACAATTCAGATTAATGTGTACTCCACTTTGACGTCTCTCCCCTCTATGGTCTGCTTCAGGCCATCTATCCACCCAAACTTCGGTAGTTCCCTGGGCGACCACATAATCACCTCTTCTTCGCTCGCCCTATTCACCTATCTCTCATCATCGAATACGTTAATCTACTCGTCCCCCTTATGCTTCTTCACCTCTGTTTTAATTCC
Source organism: Gammarus roeselii (assembly GCA_016164225.1). Taxonomy (NCBI): domain Eukaryota; kingdom Metazoa; phylum Arthropoda; class Malacostraca; order Amphipoda; family Gammaridae; genus Gammarus; species Gammarus roeselii. The sequence goes on along the minus strand of SDVV010014010.1, from coordinate 10,473 downwards.
TCATACAGCCCTCTCATTGCTACCATCCACGATGTACTGCAGCTCATCACACTCACCAGTGCACCCAACACTTTACACCCTTCATTCACTGTAGATGTAACCTGTTTCCACTAGTCAAGTCTTCTCCACATGAAAAATAAAAGACCAGATACTTAAGGCACTGAACTTCCTTCAACGGCGCTTTATTTAGGAAGAGAGTAATTTAGTTTCTGATATTTTCGTCTGTTTATACACACAACAGTAAGTATGTGTAATTAGAGTGTGTAGTTTATTTTCTGGCAAATTTTGTAGTGATGAAAATATGTTTTTAGTTTATACAAAAGGTTATTAATTCATCCAATTAGCAAATATTCCAGAGTGGGATACTGCTGAACTAAAAATAATATTGGAGCTACAGAACACCAGTTCTAATTCTTGCCATGCATCAATACCTCGGGCTAGATAAAATTGTGCATGCATCGCCCTGTTGAAACTTGGGTCATCTAGAGAGATCTGACATTTTGATGACGTATTGTTAAATGGGTTTTAAACAAGAGAAAATTAATTTGAAAACCCATAGCTGGCCTAAATGCATAAAACGAAGCTAGCAAACAATTTCATCCAGTTGCACGTATATTTATTTTCCCAAATATAACTTCGTCCATATCTATCATCTGATTGAAAATATGTTACTTTTTAAACAATCATTTGATAAGGGAATTATCAGAAATAGAAGCGATCTGCCTCACAGCCAACAATATAGGTTCGTATATCCGTTCAATCAATTTATTTTGTCTGTCACAAACATTATCTTAAAGAAATCGGCAGATAAATTACAGAATTTGGCTTATATTCAGTTCATTAATATAATAACAACCAGCAAATCACAACGTTATATATCTGTACACGTTTGAGTAATAAATCATTGCATCATTTGAGTTCCTTTGAGAGATATCACAACATGATCCTGAAGAGGTAGCTTTGAAATGTAGCCTCAAGATAAGCCACATTCATAAAAATATTGCTGGGTTCAACACAAGGATGGTCCCATGCAGATATCTAGTCCATTTACGGTCACCAGAAATTAGGCATCATTTTGGTTCAGCACATAAATAACTAGATGTAGTTTATAAAATGCAAGGTTTTTGCAAGGTTTGAATAAGGAAATTAAATACCGATTGTTTTGAAATTGTTCAACTTACAATGCATGCGCGAACACAAATAGGTAGCTCTGATCGGTTGCCAAAAATGAGACATGGAAACAACTTAAAATGCTTGCTTACTCTCACAATCAACTGTAAATGTTACTGCGACATCTCGAGAAATGCCCACTGCTGAGTATCAAGATTGTAGTCCAACCTCTTTAGGTGAGCTCCATTGATGGCATACGGGCAACAAACGCTGCACCAAACACATACCAAAGATATACAGTTAGCTATACATTTAAAGACACGTTATAATATGCAACTATGTACAGTAGCAGAATGAAAATCTGTTCCGGTTAGTCGGAACCCAATAACCAAGACTTTCCTTGAATTTTATTGAAATTAATATAAACGTTTGTTACAATATTTTACTTGATCGACAATTCTGAATGAATTGATACATTTTAGTAATGGAAGGTCAAGCAACCAAGATTTGCTACGACAAGATTGGGTACGACACAAAAATTTCGAAGAGTTGTTTAATGTTTTACCTGCAACAAGACGTGTTCTGCAGTTCACTCTAATGGTGATCCAAAACGGACAGAAACATACAATAAATTCATTATTTTGCCAGTATCTACAGCAGTATCTACAGACCATAAATAAAATGGAGATTTCGTCAGAACAGCTCCATCACATCCTAATTGTACATGGTGGTAGTAAACAAATAAAGCAGGCGAGTAAATCCACATTCGCCAGTAAATAGTCTTCAGGCCCCACTCCGCCCGGCGTCTCTGTTCTTGTCAGAGCGCACACGTATTATTTACTTCCCGCAACGAACGCGGAGCTACCTACGGCAACAACGAGAGGCAGCATGGGAGTACATACAGGAAACCACTACGAGTGGTCGCGTAAACGTCGACGAAGGCAGCAGGCTCATCAAAGTGAAGACTGGGTGTGTACTAGTAATAGAAACTGTAGAGAAGAGCAACTGCCACACGCTAGTGTAGGGGATGCCAAACAATAACTATCATAGTATTCTCAGAAACAAGAGTTTGGTTAGATTCGTTTTCTCGTAGGCGATAGTAACGGCAGTTCAAACAATGGAATGCAAAAATAAATATGCGTCGATAGGTGACACCAGACAGAAACTCACTAATGAAGTTAAAGAACTGATCATCAGGAGGGCGATCTTCTCATAGTTCTCGCATAAAGAAAAAACTTTCAAGTCCATACGTCTGACCAAATATTCCACTGAGAATCACCTTTGGAAAAATACAAAATGATTATAAAAGAGATCAAAAATAAAACAGTTAATAATGGTATAATAACGCGCATTTTGCCATGACGGACGCAACTAATAATATTTGTGACAGGATCAAGTACTTCAATAGTGCTGTGGAAAGGATTGAAAACAAAAAAGGACTAGACTATGTAAATGCAAAATCAAATTTGAAGAAAAAGCTGGGATATTCCAACTCGACGAAAGGAAACAGCGACACTGAGCAGAAAATCCGGACTACCTAACATGAGACCTAAGGGAGCAAATCAGGAGCAAGTACTCGTTTAACTACCTCAACCGCAGACACATCAGCCAAGTCAAATAACAGGGAAAATAAAAGTGTCACTAGAAAATAGGAAACACTCAGGCCTAAGATGGATCTTCACCAAGCTATTAAGAAAATAAGCGAACATGATGTTGCCGCAATCAACGAATCATGATTGGACGTGAATTCACGAATATTTCAGGACAGAAATTAGCATTGAGCGTTTCAGGATCTTCACTCCGTGATGACAAGCCTTCGCCAAACAATATTAGATGAGGGTCTGTGCTGTATGCCCAAAAATGATCTCATCAAATCTTCGCTGGGCAAGCAATAGCAGCACAAACTTATGAGATAATATAGGTACACATTGCTCCTTCTGAAGGGATAACACAGAAAATTTACCATGTATACCTAAAACCTAAAATATCAGAAACGGAAGAAGATTGTTTCCTTGACGGTTTGGCATATACCATCTCCTCCATGAGAGTACCTAGCTGGCATCAAATGGAAAACCCTGGAAGCTGAATTACGGAGTGAGTGTTTGATACGACTTGTCAATGATAACAAACTAAAACAGAACGCGGACAAACCCACTAGAAGGTGAGTATTTGAAACCTTTTTTTATCGGCTGAAGAACTATTTGTGGAACTGGTGCCAATCAAAGAAAAAAAAGGTGATCAGCACACTATTGAATTCCATAACACGGCAAGCAATACGGGACTCAGCTAGCTATAAAAATAATTTCCGGAGACCCTATTATGAAGGCTTGTAATGCGAAATTTCAATCTTAGACTTTGGTTACCAATTCGGATAGAGGACCTTAGAAAAATGCTTTGTGATATTTTTGAGACAGCGTGGCGCAAGCAAGCAAGCGACAGATCCCGGAGATATAAGTACAAATAAACAATCCTTCGTGACTGAATAATGATGTAGCTCACGAAGAAATTGCTTGCCGACAGATATTGTATCAAGCCGGCAAAACTTTTCCCGCGCAAAACCCAGAACTAGCAAATGAGCGAACTGGTAGGAGAGTGAAGAGAGTATTCAGACATACAAAAAGGAACAAGGAAAAATATCACTTGACTGGCCAAACGTAATCGATAGGGTTTTTTGCATATGTGAATGAGAGGCGAGTTATTTCATGACAGCTTTGGTCTTTTTTGAAATAGTGCAAGTGATCTAATATAATGCTCTGCAGTTGGATGAAAATATTTATTTTCTTGCTGATATGAACAAGATCAACTCGGCCAATTAAACATTTACAAATCTGCAGGACCAGCTTATCTACACCATCTATGGTTACATCCTATTCTATTGATGAATGTCTTTCTTCGTTCTACGTAACCGTATTCATATTAGAAAATTCGTTAGGAAATAATCCTGATTTAGTGATTTTCAGTTTCAGCAAGAAGTTGACTGTAGCAATGAGGAAGGGGAACAAATGATGATATGACCTATAAAACATAATTGTGCGGTTCCACGAGTGAAAGTATAAGATGCCCACTTACAGTTGTAAGTGATACTCAGACACTTCGTTCACCATATCAATCAGATTGTTTTCCAGGAATGTGGTGTGTGCCGTGTGGTCCGGGAATGTAATGTTTTCCGGGAAGTTACGGAATCACTTCGAAATCTTAAGCTGACCACTGATAGATATGTCTAACAGGTCGTGAGAACTGAAATTAACCCAGGCAATTGGAAAACAGCTAACGTAGCGGCAACATTCATGACATGTTGAAGGCAATAGCCAGGGAACAATAACTCAATCAATCTTACATCTGAGCTCGGCAAAACTTTGGAAACAATAGAAAAAAGTACATGTCACCTGGAGAGCAATGGACCTCATTAAGGACACTCAACACGGCTTCCAACGCAAACTTATCTGCCTCAGCAATCTCCCTGACTTTTTCAATATTGTTTCCAAGAAGTACGACGGAGCCAGAGATGCTGACGTAAGCTATCTTGATCTTCGAACTCCTTTAATTAGGTCCGCCATGAACGCCCACTGATTAGGTCGCCCATGAATGCCGACTGAAATTCCTCCATGCAACAAACTGCTTTGATTTGTTTTATCTGATTTTTTTATATTTTCTAAATAGTCCAACATACTAGTGCATAGCTACATAAAATGATTATTGAGCTTGGTGTGCAACAATTTGGACAATTGTGCTTTGGATCTTATTCTCTCCAAACATACTCCCTGATTCCATTACCCGTACAATGCAGTGCGAGGCACTACACCTTGATACTCCACGAGAAAGTATTATTTTGGAGAAACTAAGTCCCTATTTTCGAACCCACGATTGTCGATCGATTTTTATAGTCATTGTCATTCGATCAAGTAATTGACAGGACATTACATATATTTTGACGAAAGTGTTGAAGAACGGGACGGTAAGGCATGTCCTCCTATCCAAAGGCACATTGCGTTTGAAATCCGCCAAGCACAACAACCTTGGATGCCTGACAATCGTGCTATTACCTTATCAGGTGAAAAAAAAAACTGGAAAACATTTTGATTTATATGGTGAACGTAGTGTCTGGGTATCACTTACAACTGTAAGTGGGCATCTCTTTACTTCTACTCGTGGAATCGCACAATTTTGTATCAGGTCATATCATCATTTGTTCCACTTCCTCATTGCTACAATCATCCCGTCTCACAACGAGATGCCAAGGGCGGGAAAGCACATCAGCGCAGCATCAAAGCTCATCCGTTCACAATCATTTTCCACTCACGAAAATTAAGTGCACGCTCTCACGCTACCTCCCCACTCAAGTCTCTCCTTCCCAACGCCTGCTTCACATCATCCATCCACCCCTAGGCCTACGTTCACTCGCCTCTACCTTCAACGCCCTTTTCACCATTCTACCTTCATTCATCTTCACCCTGTGCCCAAACCATCTCAAAACACGCCAATCAACTCTGTCCTCCAACTTTTTCCCCGTCCCCGTTCTAGCTCGCACCACGTCGTTATAGATCCTGTCCCTCAGTGTCACACCAGCCATGCTCCTCAAACATTTCATCGTGTAGTCATTCAACCTTCTTCTCTTTTCTGGCCTCAGCCCTCAAGTTTCAGCCCCGTAGAGCACAGTTGAGACAACTACACCCAAATACAGCCCTCTTTTTGAAAATTACCTTCACTCGCGACTTCACTTTCGTCTCCACTAGTTCAGTTTTCTCCACATGGGAGCCCAGATACTTTAAACACTGAACTTCCTCCAATAACTCTTCACTTAGGAGGACTCTAATTATGCTTGCATCGACATTCCTCGAGCATTTCATTACCATTATTTTTCCCACGTTCACTCGAATCCTCCTCCCATCACACACTCTACCAAACTCCGATACAAGCCTGTACAGCTTCTCCTCTCAATCTGCCACCAGTGCCGTATCATTCGCAAACAGTAACTGACTCTACTGCCAACTCCCTCCATTCGTCTACAACAGCAGTATTAAGCCACGACCCAGTACACTCGCGTTCACCTCCCTTACCACTCCATCCATGTAGAGATTGAACAGCCAGGGAGAAATAACGTAGACTTGTACCAGACCCACTTTCACTGTAAATCCACTCAAATCCACAGTAAATCTACTCACCAACCTCGCTCCCCACTCCGACACATGCTCTGCTGTCAACATAGAAACTCTGAACTACTTTCAACGGATTTCCGTCCCACTCCATACAAACTCAACACCCTCAACAGCGCTTCCCTGTCAACCCTGTCCGACGCCTTTTCTAAATCACAAAATTTATCTTTTCCTTTCGCAAGGTACTTCTCACAGATTTGTCTTACTGCAAAAATCAAATCAGCACACCCTCTATCACTCCTAAAGCCACACTACTCCTCTCCAATTGCGCCATCCGTACAGTCTGTAATCCTTTTGATTGGCAATCGTAGGTACAACTAAGCGCCCACTCACAATAAACTGATACCTCTCGAGTTGCAGCATTCACGTTTATTGCCTTTGCCCTTGCACAGCGGAACAATGCAAGCGCCGCACCACTCAATCGACACCACGCCCACTACGAAACATATATTCAGCAGCCTCATCAGACATTTGACAATCTATACTCCACCCCCTTTCAGGCACTCGGTCGCAACCCCATCCAAACTGGGGACTTTCCCTGCTTCCATCACCTCTATCGCATCCTGCACCTCTTCCCTAGTAATGTCCACAACAAGTCTCGCTCCAAAAACCGGAGTCCGTGCACCACCAATCATAGCAACGATGTCAGCCTCTCTGTCATCCGCGACATTCAACAACTCATCAAAGTACTCGGCCCACCTTTTCTGCACAACACCACTTTCCGTCAACGCTTGGCCGTTTTCATCTTTCAACGCATGCTTCTTCCTGGTCTCTCCCTTTCTCACACTCTTAACCTCTTTTCAGAACATCTATTTGTTATTCTCAAAATTCTAACACAACCATCTGCCCCACCGTTCCACCACTCGCAGCTCGGCCGTCTACACCTGCCCACACGGCACACATCACATATTTTTTTCGAACATGTGAATAAGGCATCTTTGAACGACTTCCATTCTTCCTCCACATCTTGCAGGTTCTGCCCTCTCACGTTGTCATATTCCTCTTTTAACGCCTGCTGGACTTCCTCACCTCTGCATTTCACATTCAGCTCACTCACCCTCACTACCTCTCTTCCTCCTCCCACTCGTTTGTTCTCTTACCACCTGTGTTCCGCTCTTAATCTAGCGAATGGTCGGACATCCCTCCACCCTCTCCTCTCAACACTCGAAAATCCAACAGACCCCTGCTCCATTCTCCTCGAAATCAGCACAAAATCAATCAGCGCTCTACCCACCACTGCACCATGGGTCATCCTTACCCATGCGTACTTGTTGAGATATCGCTTCTTGAATAGGCTGTTTCGACCAGCTCCTGCTCCATGCATAGACTAATCTGGTTTTCCCCACTGTCACTTCTATAGGAACGCCATTCTTCCTATCACATTGTCCACCACTCAGACTCCAACTCGTGCATCAAGGTCGCCCAGTACAACCACATTGAATTTACTTCCAAAACTCTCAATACACTTATTCCGATTAGTCCAAAAATTCTCCCTCCTCCTCACTCTTCTCTCTACCAGGTCCGTACGCACTCACAAATAATCATTTATAGCGCCTAACCTAACTTTTACCCACATCAATCTTGAGGACACCCCTTTCCATTCAGTAATGCTACTAACCAGTCGATCGCTTAATATCAACACCACACCTTCTTGTGCCCAACCTTCCTCCACGCCTGACTTTCTTCCACTTACCACCCTTCAACTTCGTCTCACTCAGCGCCAGCACATCAAACTTCCTCCTCGCAAACATCTCACCAATCTCTCTCATCTTTGTTTCATTCGTACTATAAGCAAGCAGATTCGGTGACCCTATCAACAGGGTCCTACTCCAGATCGTCTTGCCGTCTTATAGGGAGAATTTGACAGAGGAGGGGATTCCTAACCCCCTCGCCCCGCCCCTTATTAGTCGCCTTTTTTGTGCTTTTGGTAGCCGATTCTAACTCTTCGGCTACATGGCTCCCCTTTTAGTTGCCTGCTACGACACGCATGGGGTACGGTAGCGCGATTCTAACACCTCTGCTACGGGGTGACATTGTACGGATTAGAAAATACAATTGCCCAAGATGAAATGGATACAGAATTTTTAGATTATGAGTGCACGAGATAGCGTTCACAAAAGCACGGTGGCAACCGGGCCATAACGTCAACTGGTGGTCGGCATCACCCACGGCACAGTAAAGACGGTGGCCGCAGTAGGAGTGGTCTACAACGTGAATAAATTACGTGGCGATAAACTATTCGTGATGATAGACTAATCAACTGTTATACAGTTTAACTGTTTAAGGTTAACATCGTTAGCTATCTATGTGACATTGTATGAAAATCTTCCATTACGCTCAGAAACAGGTCCTTCTGCTGCAGCCACAACAAACCATATGTTATTGATGTGAAAGAGTTGATGTGCTAGTGCAACTGTCCACCGCCTGGAGTGGGCTGTGATTGGTCTGCTGGTTGAACAGCTTATGGCAATTAACCATGCACCTAGACTGCAACCGATGGTCAGATATATTAGTACTGACACACTATGAGTCTTTACTCAGCGTCAATCTTGTATTTATCATTCTCTCAATAATACTTGCTGGCAAACGGGAGAAATTGACATAAATCACCAATAGTACTTGCCTTTCTTATATCTTGAACGAACTTGCAGATTACGTCACATCGAGCCTCATGGAAGGGACAGCGCGTCCTATGTAGATCAATTTATTAACAAACATATTACACAAAATATCAACTCAGACCTCTCCCAGGTATAACCATCCAAGGCCTAATAAGTCTTCTCACAGGCAAAAATAATCCTGCAGTCGTTCTCATTACAGGCCTCTAATTAAATCCTTTTTATGACATAAAAGGCTCTTGAACAGCGATTCTTAGTAATGTTAAAAGCCAAATAGCTAAGACTTGGAAAAGGAATACCTTTTCGCTGAAATTTTGGTTTCGTAATGAGCCTCATGAAGGCTAAATTGGTAAAAGAATAGAAGGATAAATCAAAATTATTATAGGATATGAGAATCTATTATTATATAAATAAATTACATTTGCAAATCATGACATGTGAGCAATTTTTTTTATGACATGACGTGTTTAGATCAATCACCAAGTATTGAAATTAAAACTGACATTTTTGCTAAGCCTAAATCATATTAAATTGTACATTTACTGTAGGAGACATCGACACTTAGACTAGGTATAGGCTACAGTTCTTCATGTCTCAAAAACGAGGAGGAAGGGGGTTACCAGGTGATTGTCATTCTTTGTAAGTGCCTTAGCGCGTCAGCGTGAGATGGGCCAGCAAGGAGACCGTCCACTGACTCATAAACGAGGAGGAAATAGGTTAACATGGTAATTGTCATTCTTTGTAAGTGCCTTAGCGCGTCAGCACGAAAGAGGCCAGCAAGGAGACCGTTCACTGACTCATGTTCGAGGCAGTTTCTGGCTACGCGAAACAACAGCTTTAAATGGTTTACCCCTCCTGCACCCAGCTAGCTCTTTTATGAACGATCCGCACTGAGAAATCGGGTCCATCGTCATAAGCCCTGTGCATTGATTTTAAGGCTTCATGGACGTAATGGGGTGAACACCCCTACATCAATCATTGCATGCAAGTGCTTCGACTAATTCATTTAAGGGGAGTGGATGCAATTACATTTCTTTCCTTCAGATTCACATATTACAATTACAAATCTCTACAAATTCTTTCATATTCTAACTTCTCCATGGAAGATACGGATTTCTTCTGGCAGGTTCATCTCATGGCGATGACCTTGAGTTCAATTTATTTCAATTGATGGACATGGGAATGGTTTCTAGTAATCGTGAGGTTATAACCAATTTAATCCTTATCAATATTTCATCAGCCAGATAAGTGTATGTTTCCAATATTATTTCATAAACTGAAACCCCAAACATTTCGAAATTCATTCATAGATGCGAAGTCATTTTTTTGACAGTTCCTGATCGCATTTGTTCACTGCACATCACGGCTCTACGACGATCTGAGTATCCTATTCAGAAAAGGTCGAGATAATCTTTCATAATGCCTTATATTGTTTAATCAATAATTTGGACCACTGTTAACGAAACATTATCTACGCAGTACGGTATGAATTAAAAAAAGAATAATATTTCCGTTGTAACACAGAAATCTTTTTCAAATAAAAAATATAAAAATATCTATATATATATATAGATGTATATGTATACATATAA
>SDVV010014009.1:0-14932 GCA_016164225.1 Gammarus roeselii | reverse complement strand
AAAGGTTAGACGGCAGCCAAGAGCCCCTCGTTACGTATCGCATTGAGACCTATATAGAGAGGATAATCCATCTGATACATCTGGCGGTGTATGGCACCAATCTTGTTCAAGATGACCTACAGTGTTGGATAAATCTAAGGGGAGGTTCATGTATATCAAACCTATAAATAACTATCTCACCTGTATAAAAGATAGGTTAAGTTAGCTTATATTGACTTCATCTTTCAATCTAGCATGTAGTGAATTATATGTATTGGAACCGGGGTGCTGATTGTATGGTAACAATTTTGTCAAAAATGTTGTTTACTGTTTAACATAAATCGATAAATTGTATAGCTTAGGCATGATTTGTCATCTAGATTTTTTTGGCTGCAACTGTTACAGCATATATGTATAGCACATTTGCAACAGTTAATACCCATCTTTCTTCTATGGAAGCGCAAAATACGAACAGTTTTCTATGTGAGCAGCTAAGCGTAGCAATAACTTTGAAGTCATCTCTACTCTGAACTATGCAACATTACGTATATGTGTTTGCATTAAGATGGCCTTGGCAGCGTGAAGACCTACAACACGGCGTTTGTATGTCATGGTGTCGTTATTGACAGTGTGCAGTATACAAATCCGTACATGTGTACATTAGTGCGTATATGTGTACATGGTGCCTGCAGCGCCCATTATATGCGTACATTAGTGCATACATGTATACATTAGTGTCAGCATTGGCCACTATCTACGTTCATTAGTGCGTACTTGTGTACATTATTCCCTGGATCGGTAATTATATGCGTACATTAGTGCGTACATGTGTACATTATTTTCTGGATCGGCGTACATTGGTGCATACATATGAACATGGTGCCGGCGCCACTGCCGGCACCGGGCATTATATGCGTGCATTAGTGAGTACATGTTTACATTAGTGTCGGCAGTGGCCAATATATGCGTACATCAGTGCGTACATGTGTACATCAATGCGTACATATGTACATTAGTGCCGATACTGGTGCGGGCAGCAAGCATTATATGCGTACATTAGTGTACATGTGTGACCATACATAACCATCAAACCTGTTTAAAATAGCTTAGGTTAGGATATCCCTACGCTAGATCGAGAACACATTTAGAGTTAACAGACAGTTATGTTGCGGGATCCCAGACATACCATGCATCTGCTTAGTCTATCTCATCTGAATATATTTGATCTAAGTCACATGCTGAACATAACAAAGATTCCATTCTCGTGTAGAGTTGTTCACTGTTGACCTAAGTAAATCAGTACAAAGACCATCACCTCGTTGCACAATCTCTCTAACATAGGCATGAAACATGGGGCAAACATCCGCATGAACTTGATCGAAAGCCCAAATGACTACTAAAGGGTAAAAAACATCTCTATACCAGGACCAGACCATCCAGTAAATCATGTTCTTTAAAGAAGAATATACTAGAGTACAATCATGCAATCCACAAAGTTGCAGTATGGATTTACACCTCTAAACGTATATTCCTATGATTACGTTTAAATCATACAACAACAATAATGAAATAACTATGTCATTGCTCCACTCTACCCTAACCATTGAATCATTACCTATGATAAATGGTATTTGAACACTCTTCGGATACCTCCATTCATGGTATATGTGCACTCACAGGAGACTTCACCGCACAACAACTCAAGGGATACCTGCAGTCATAGGATATGTGCATTCTTAGGAAATCTCCACTCATGGGATAGGGCACTTCCACTCGCAGGAGACCTTTTGTTTTCATACATTGACGTACAAATCGCTAATTAATTTATGTAGGTTAGGCGTGATTTACATTCTAGAATTATGTTAATTACGGTAATTTTAAAAAAATCTATAAAACATGACTCGCACAAACGTAATATGCCCTAAAATTCTTATGACTATATAAATAATTTGTTAAGAAATCCGAAACCTATACAAAATTTCTTGGCCAGGAGATATTCTTGGCACGGAGAGGTGCTGGTTACCCACGGAGAGATGCTGGTTACCCACTTAGAGATGCTGGTCACGGGGAGATGCTGGTCACGCGTCGATATAGCAGCAGCGTTAGAGATGCGTGGGTGTTGTGGGGATAGCCCCATAGTGCAGACAACCTCAGGTAGTGGCGAGGCGATTGCTTCATGTTAGGGGTGAATGGTTGCCAGGGCAGGGGCAGGCACCTGACTCGTGGCTGGCTCCAAGCGCTGCTGGACACGTAGCACTGCGCTACTCGGGCAGTCAGGACAATGCGTCATACAAGTACTCCCCCATGTTTGCAGCTGGGGCACGGGGATATGGTGGTAACTCACGGAGAGATGCTGGTTCTGATAGGTTTTGTTATCCATGTCAACTGATAACAGGACAAAATCGAATGTCAAGACGTGAAACAAAACAAAATATTTTGTATCACTGCAATTGATGAATTTATTGCTAATAAAATTATAAATCTCTGGTAACCATTCAATAATCGTACAACAATAATAAAATTATCTAAGGAGTCCTCTACTCTGTTCTAACCATCGAACGGCAAAACCTAATGTAACCTAAATTCCTATAATTGCATATAAATAACCGTTCAAATTATGAGAGCAATACAAATTCAACATATACCAACCGTCCACTACCATGTATACATAACACAATATAATTACTCACAAAAATTAATATAAATACATAAATACCAAATCAATATACCATTTAAATGCTCAATATACAAAATCCTTCCCACTCCAGTACAAAGGTAAGGGGGACCACCGAATACATAGCTCTATTATCACGCGGTCGCCACCTTGACTCGTGCCCCCATTCACACTTGGCCTCCTCTGCTGACTCCCGTCCAGCCCCGTGGGTAGCGTGACTAACGTCTAAAGTTGTTCCTAAATGGCGTTCAGTGTGGAAGAGAACAGTTATACAGGCTTATTAAATAATTTAAACGCATATACATCCATGAAAAATTCCGATCTAAATAATAAAGACCTGAATATGATGTGCAAATACCTTCACGTATCGATTCCAGATCCCGTCGCTGCACCGAATTTTGCTAATCTCAACGCAAATAAGACATGGATTCAAGAAAGTACACGTCATGGTATACATATGATGGGACGGGCGGGGTATTTACGCTGGAATTATTTAGCCCAGAAAGTGTTTACAACGGAAACAATTCTACGGATTCATTTTAGCTGAAAACTGTTTTCGATCGAAAGTTTTTACGAAGGAAAGATTTTCAATCGTAAACCTGTAGCCTGGAAAGAAGATTGAACATATTGTTTATTGGCATAAAACGTTTTTGCTCAGAAAGGGAATTGGGGCGAAAGTGTTTAGGATGGAAAGTTGATAGCATCGAATTATCCAGGATAAAACTATTTACGACGCATTTTTTTTCGCTCGAAATGCTTACGATCGAATTGTCGTCTTCTGTGGGCAACTCGATTCAGTCGAATGTATTTCAGCCAAAAAAATGTTTTGGACGGAATCTGTTTAGAACGGAAAGTGTTTACGCTGGAAATAATTTTATTTGTGTATGTGGACGATGAACAAAAAAAAACTATACTTCTTCCCGGTAAGGTTAGGTTAGGTTAGGTTAGGTCCGATTAGGTTAGGTTACAGCTAAAAATATACCATCCAACGACAACTTCCAGGGAAAATAAATTCCATCGTAGATTTTCCCGTCCTAAACACTTTTCGTTCAAACCATTTTTGAGCCAAACTACTCGATCCTATACATAACTGTGTCCGATGATTTGGGGTAGTTTCCAGTTAGGATTCTTTCCATCGTACAATTTTCGAGACAAAATAATTCCAGCGTAAACACTTTCGGTCCTAAGAAATTCCGTGCTAAACACTTTCGGTTCTAAAAAAAATATTTGAAAATGCGTCCCAGCGTGTTGAAATTCGATCGTAAACGTTTTCCGTCGTATCAACATTCCATCCTATATTTTTCCAAGGCAAGATATTCGCTAGTAATAGCTTTCCAGCCTAAACACATTCTGTTCAAAACTTTTCAGCCTAACATTTTCGAGGCTGAATGTTTCCGTCGTAAACATGCCACCCGATGGGACCTCTAAACTTTGATGTATCAGGAAGCAACATTTATTATGGATAGCATGGGTCATGTACTGTTTTTCTAGGTTATATTCCTATGAAACGGTAACAATACAGTAAATGTAAATTTTTAAATCACAAATTTGGAGTGAATGGATACAGATGATTGCTTTCTCCCCAATGACGAGGTAAAACAAGCGTAGCATTCTAGATTGAAACCGAATTCAAGCATAATTTCGAATAATACAGTGTACATAATTTAATGGAGCAGCTAGCCACATATCTTTATTATATAATAACTGAATATTAAACGTAGTAAATCCTATACTTCCTATAACTATACAAAACATAGGCTTTCAAAATTCGAACCAATACAAAATTTAACCTGTATCAGGTATCATTGTGGAAATAAGCTCATCTCTTCATAACCATCTCACATTTGCGGAGAAATTTAACAACATTTATCGCGATAGATGTTAGAAGCCTTATTATTATACCATCATATTGCTATATAAAGCAAAATACTTGCAGATAATGAACGTGTAAGCACAAAACAACAATCACAATCCGACCACAGGCTGATTGCAAGCATGCGGTGAGCGATCTCCTTCTGGTCCTGCTCATGATTATCTGGGACAGAGTGCTAAGCAATCATAGCTATAATAAACCTACCATCCTATAACAATAAACAATAAATATATGTTATGAATATATAGCATTAAAAAGCTCTGAACAGTTCCTAAATCTTGCCAAGGAAAGTACTAAATATAAGATAAATAACAGATAGGAGCAAGCTTATCTAATCCAATTTTCGAAAGGCACATCCTATTTTTCGGCCTATGAGGGTTTTCATTTATGTATGCGGTATAATCACATTTACTATACTATAATTACTTGAAATAATATAGTTAAGTACTAACAGATGTGATTCAAGCCGTGTAAACAGGATCCACGAATTTTATGATCTATTTAATCGTAATCATAAAACACTTTTATCATGACGCCAGATGCTGTTTGAGTAAATACAAGAATGACTCAATATACATGCAGTCCCTATATTTTTGATACCGACTTACGCTGTGGCAAGCCAATTCATCTAAGAACCACCGATTGTAGACTCACGGGAACAAAATATCATTGAGACCTCCCAAACAGATTCCATCCATGGAATGTTAGCTCAATATGTAGGCACCTGTTCACCATTTCAATCAACAAAGCGTAGGTAGCGTCTTCATTAGCCTCGTCTCAAGACGGTGTCCAGGGGTCCGATGAATGAACATTGTGTGATAGTAGCCCCCACCAGAGAGCATCGCGGGAGTCCACCCATCGACAAACAGAAGCCAGTCTGGGTTACTACATCTTCATCGTATACTGAAGGTGTAACATGTAATTGTTCCAGATAAAATCGAACGATGTATCTATGTTTGTTTACCCTAACCCAACAGACCAGTAATGAATTACATTAAAACGCCATATGCCTACGCGATTGAAAATTGCAATACAATAACCTTATGTGTTCACCAACGTCTATAACAACTTGATTGATACCAACACACAAGACACAATACCCTATTATATAACCCATTCATTTACAACCCTACTACCACCCACTCAGTCACCCCTACACCGCCCACCAAAAATCCGCCATACCGCGACAGGAGACGCGCCGCCAGTGCGTAACAGGGGACGCGCCGCCGTAGCGTGACAGGAGACGCGCCGCCATAGCGTGACAGGGGACGCGCCGCCGTAGCGTGACAGGAGACGCGCCGCCAGAGCGTGACAGGGGACGCGCCGCCGTAGCGTGACAGGAGACGCGCCGCCAGAGTGTGACAGGGGACGCGCCGCCGTAGCGTGACAGGAGACGCGCCACCGTAACGTGACATATACTACTACTTGGGTGCACTGAAGCGTGTAATGAGCTGTAGGACGTTGGGTATGGAACCAAAGAGAGGGTTGTATGATGGGGACAGAGAAGATTCACGTGTTCTGCGGTGGTTCAGATACATAGTGAGGATGGATGATGGGAAATTGGTGAAAAGGATGATGAAAGCGGATGTGAATTGGTGTCGGCCGAGGGGAAGACTGAAGTTTGGGTAAGCAGAATCCGTGGAGCAGGTTGTATGGAGAAGAGACATGCAATGGTTGGGCGTGATTGAAGAATGATTGTAAATGATTGAGTTTTGACGTCGCCGTGATGCGCTTTCCCGCTCTTGGCGTCTCTTTGAGAAACGGGATGGTCGTGGATGGGGAAGGGCCTGTCAAGTATGACGAAGCAGGAGTAAACCAGTGAAAGCTGTTGAGAGGTGTGTGTGAAGAGACTTGCCATTCGCCAACCTCTGCCAGGGGATCAGCCTTGCGTCTGCATCTGTGTCTGAAAAATTAGTTGAAAGTAAAGGATTAATGAACTAGACGAGGTTTCACGTCCTCACTCAGTGGTGTCGATATCAAACGTCGTCTCCTCGATAACAACTTTCTGTTTGAATGACTGCAGTTACTTAGGAGTAAATTGTAAACTATTCTGAAATGACCATGGAAAATTTCGGCTCAGATATAAATGTTAGATAGCCCTTATCTTATCATCAATTGCAATGAACAAAATTTTCCCTCCGAATTCTTTAATCAAAACCAAGCATTTAAGTTAGTAAACTCGGGCATTTTGGTCTTCAAACAACATGTTTTGCGCCGTTTTTCAGTATTTTTTGTTGCGTAATATTGTATCCCATTTACAGGCGATTCAAAGATCGAAACTGAACAGGAAGTACATCGTGGATGATGATAATATACAGCTAACAGACGTGGGCTTCTTAGAGGACATTGTAGAATCCGCCCCTACAACAGCGCGGCCCGTAACCTCTTCCTCGCCCACAACTGTAACAAGGGACGACTCACTGGTTAACTCCACTCCTGCCAGCGCTCCAAATCAAGACAGACCGCCTGGCACAATCACAATTACCCCAGACACGAGCACGAGTACTCCATTCCCCCGTCCGAACCTCCATATACCGCCGCAGCCTGTCAGAGTCGTACGTCCACATAATCCTGCCAGTGATCCGCATCCCAGTTCTCTCAAAGGTAAAGGAAAGAAAAAGAAAACGCATTTTACATTTCGCAGGCCTTTTGACCCAAAACGACCTAACATAGCAAACCGTCCTCCACAACCAAATTTCCAGGCCAACGCCATCTTTGTCAGGCCGAGCATGGCTTTTGCCTTGAACTCCAACTTTGTGCCAGGAGAACCAATGTTCCAAATGGTTCCAAGACCAGTGCCAACTACGACCACTCCGTCCAGTGATGCAATTTCATCTTCGACCCCTTTAACATCCGATGGAGGTTTTCCTCCTCCGTCACTCACATCGACTGAACCTTCTGTCCCAGTTACGAGTAATGATCGACCGACAGATTCAAGCACGTCACCTCAACCGCCAACGACAACAATTCAGAGTTCTGACCTGACGACAGATTCAATTACGACATTTCGGCCACCCCGACCCACCCGTCCCAGCAGACTACCACCGAATACAGTTAGACCTTCACTCCTACCCGTCAGACCATCGAGACCGAACGAAGACCGTCCTTTGCCGGATAGGCTGGGACCTGCAAGGCCTGCCTTATCCAGTAGGCCAACAAATAATCCAGCAACTCCGGACGTAATACTGGTGCAGTACATTGGGGGGGCACAGCAACCGGTACCACAACTCTCAGAGACTCCACTGGCTCACCTGCCGGACATACTGAGTTTGCAGGAACTCCAAAACCTTCCAAATACGGGAACGATTCCAGGCCATCTAAGCCTGCAAGAACTTCAAAACACCCAAAATAAGGAAACGATTCCAGACCTTTTAAGCCTGCAAGAACTTCAAAACATTCAAAACACGGGAACGATTTCAAACCTTCTTAGTGTGCAAAAACTCCAAGACCTTCAGAACAGCTTCCTGAGAAATTCTCCAAACGCTGCTATCCGGAATCCTCTTGAAGCCCAAGACACCAAAGTGGCTACGTTTCCAGGTGATGTCTGCAAAACCTACCTCAAATGTTCTCAATTTCCCTTAAAATATGACAACAAACTGACTAATAAGAACGATATGTACAAAAATTACCATGTTTCTCTATAGATGGATGAAATATAATTGGCAAACTTTGTGCAGAAAACACTTAAATGCTCACAGTGCCCCGTTGCTGTTCTCAGAGCCCCCTTGCTGCGACCACTGCCTGCGCTGCGCTCGCTCGCCCTCCTGCATCGCTCACGCGCAGATCTGTGACGGAGTTGAGGACTGCCCCGCGGGGGAGGATGAGGACTCTTCTTTCTGCGCGGTAAGCGCAAACTGAGAAAGAGAAGAGAATATTCACCTGCATGGTAGCCATTAGTAACTCCTGTATACCATTATTATCAGTAACTCAGAGAGTATAAGGAGTGTAATGAGTAAGTGTATGCCAAATGCTTTCAGTGAATTAAAATCCATGATAGAGGGCACTGACATTTGGTGCAGTAGAACATCGTAGGGCGATACGATATTTCACCTCTTCGTCAACTGACTATATATGTCAAGTTAATAACCGCTGTTCCACAGTAGTATACAAGAAAAACGAGATTGTTCACAACTCATTTGTTTATCTATGTTATTTGATTTAAAACTAATTCATTTTTTGCCTTGTCAATTCCGTTTAAGGTCTTAAGGTCTAAAGGTCTATACAATTGGTTTAAGGTCTAAACAATTGGAGTAAAAAATGAACAAGCGATTTCAACAATTTTGTAGGATCAAAAACAGAAAATGATATTCTTCTGTTCTACTAGTGTTCAAAGATTCTGTTGGAAGTTGACCAAACGAAATTACTTTGGTACTTTTATGCACTACAGTACCAAATTCCTTATAGCAAACGTAATAATTTCTGATTACAAATCATGCTACATATGTTAATTTATCAACCATCCAACCCTAACCTTAGACAACAGCTATGTAGCTCAAAGATTTATGTAACTGTTTTAGTTACCAATGATGGTTGTCAATAAAGTTTTCAAATTATTATCATCCCAATCCCTCTTTTTCCAGATGGTTCAGCAGGACCACACTTGTCCGGCCGGCCTGGTGTCCTGCCACGCCGAGTGTCTGCCATGGGCCGAGGCTTGTCGTAGTACATGCAAGTCGATTATCAACTTCGAGATGTGCTTTGTGAGTGACGCTCTCGAGTAACTTCACAAGTTAAGGTCGAGATTCTAAGGCAACTTAATTCCTTCCATCCTTTCCTCTCTAGGAAATCTTTTTTTTTATCTCACTCTAAATGCGTCCTTTCTACATGACGATGTATACTTTAGTCTTGCATTTATCCTCCAATTAGTAGTCATCATCAAAAGATGGGCTGCTAAGAAAAACGAACATGCAAATAATTCCGTTGAAAGACATTAATAGTTGCTGCAGATACTCGAATTTTACGTGTGATTGTGCGTAATACGCTCAGAGAGGAACAGCACCAGCATATGATTTTTTTTTCTTTAAAATGGGGCCGGAGGCCCCGGGAAGTTGCCTCCACTATTCATTTCTTAAGGCCCCAAAGATAGGGTGACCCTTGGCCCCAACGCTCGCCACAGGTTGTGGCATCCAACCACAGTAATGCCGCCTCCAGCCCTGCTGGAGTTACGGCCTACCCCCACTACCTTAACTACAGATCTGATCTATACCTCTCCGATTTGAAAGGCTTTCAAGCTAATTGTACACTCACAGCGTTGCCACGTTGCACGGCAAGTTCCAGCCTCGGCTTAAGCTAGAACGCTTTGCGAGGGTCTCCGAAGGCGACAGATAACCGTCGGCTGACATCGTGGATCAGGAGGCTGCTGGACTTGCCTGTAACCCCGGTCGTCTCTATAGCCAAGGGCTCAAAAAGGTAGCAGTCACAATGAGACTGATACTTATTTTATTTTGTTCTCTGACGCACTGGCAGCCCTGCCAGCCTCCGTAGAAATGTCAGTCAAGTGACTCGTCGCAAAGATGTCTACGCAGGTGCAATTCTAACAAAAGTTTGTCCCTCTAGAGAAAGGAAGACTAACGCCGTCAGGTCGCTGGCCGTCACATCGATCGATACCGGTCGCACGGATCGTACCAAGGCCAACTTTACGTACAGCTTGTTTAATTATGTCATTCAGAGTCAAGTGTCTGGAATAACGACCTCTGCTATAAAGACACGAGAGCGCGTGAGTGCCTGATTCATCCATACGCTGGCCGCAGTGGCCGAGCTACGGATAACACACTGGAGCACTGACTCTAGCGCCAGAGCAATTCGAAGCAAGTCAGGGTCCAGTAAAGTACCAAGCAGAGTGGCAGGAATTACTTTTAGTCAAGAACCGCTATCGTGACAGGAAGCCGTCAGGAGACGAGCTTTAGTTTTAGAATTTTGTGCCACGAGTAACAGACTGCCCAAGGTCATCCTTACTCCTTCCATTACCAAGACTTCTGAATGCCGCAACAGTCACCCTCTGGTACGATCGCTTCCTCACCTGCCCAGCTTTCCATGCTTTCGTACGTTCGTTAACGTTTGGCAGAATGACTTTAACTAAGGGACTGACAGAGTGCAGAGATGAGATGAAGTTGGGCAGGGCGATATCCTGCCCCTTGCTAATGCCCAAACCACCAAAATGACTTGGAGAGTAGCTTGCTTCCATAAAAAAACTAAAGCTTCTCGGACTAATTCGTCGAATCTAGCTTGGTTAGCAGCGTGCAGCTATGTAGGAGCAACATGCAACAGATACTGGCGTTCGAGAATGCGAAACAGTTTTTCAGTAGGGTGAGAGCTTGGTGTGGCTCAATCATGCTAAATTGAGAGGTCATCAATTTAAGATCATTAATTTGGCCTTGAAGCACTTCTGAGATGGCTTGGACTAAGATTGGTGCACCGAGAACAGTACTGCGTTCATCAGACGAGGTCATCAGTCAGGGATGACCTCGTGGTAGTAATATGCGAATTGTTAACATGAATCAACTCGCATCCTGGCATATTAACAACACCCAAGCCTATTTGATTTAACTTTACTCGCAGGTCGCGGAAATCCGTTAAAACTTTATCCGGCTCTCTCCGAGCATGGCGTCTTCCAAGTTTCAAATGTTCATCACTGAAACGGCAATTCGAGTAGGTTGACCGACGCCAAGGGTTTCAACAGATTGACCCCATGGGGTCCCTCTGCTGAATATCAGTTGACGAGAGAATTGTTTCATTGTCAAAAGCACGACAAAGAATGTTCCGAATATGCTTGCCATAGGAGTCGATGCATACTGGAAGTGCACTCCCAGGGAGCTTGCAAGAAAACATCTCACCGAATACAGTTAAACGCGTTCTTGAAATCCAATTTAAGAACGACGCGAACTGGTGGGACGTTGGCGATGTAGCGGCTCGCGGCATGCGCAGCCGCCTCATAACCTCCTTTAGTGCAAACCCTAGTTGAACACGACGACATTGACTGCCCAAACGATTAGCTAACGGAGCGCAATCAACCTTTGTGACTAATCGCCGGAGGGTGGCCGACAGCAATGAGGCGGATACCGCAGTGTTTCTTAAGAATTGTAAGGACTTAAAGTTTATTAAGGTATAATAACATGTTGACAAAATTACAGAAATATCAGAATACACAGATGATACATAGCAAGTCTCCGTCAGCGTGAGCTGTTCTGAAGACAATATCTGCCATTCAAATGAGTAAATTTACCACTACATTCTAACAACCGATGGACATTGTTGGACATTCTCTATTCTCCACTTTTTAATATGTAGAGAAACGTTACAAAAAAAACGTTACATTGGACCATTGATTTCAAGAAAAATAAGCAAAGTATGTATGGTCACCGACATTTACTTTATCATGACAATGTACTGTTCCAACTGGCATTTAATAAAAAAATTGACAGTAGAAAATGTCCGACATGTTTTTTCTTAAGTGGAAAAAACAAGTGAAAGCTAACTACAAGAAAAGCAATAGAGTCCTCGGCTTTATATCCTGAAATTTCCACTACAAGTCCAGGGACATCATGCTTCTGTTGCATACTTCACTCGTCAGGCCTCAAATAGAATTTGCAATACAATTTTGGTATCCTCACCTGAGAGGGGATATTAACAAAATGGAACGTGTGCAGCGCCAAGCCACAAAAATGATTCTGGAACTCAGAAATAAGACATATCCACAAAGACTCGACGAACTTGAACTGATATCACTTGAATGAAGACGACCTAGAGGCCAGTTAAAAAAAACTTCAAATACCATAAATGAGTTTACTAGAGCTAGCCCGAGGGCCGTTTTGACCGAGATTATAATCCATGAAAAAGATATAACGGGCAGAAACGGCAGCTAAAACCAATCAGAACAACAGTGGCCGAGAACTTTTTTCCCGTCAAGATATAACAATTTGAAACTGTCTACCACATGATGTGGTTAACAGTAATAACGTAAACACCTTCAAAACTCGCATCGACAAACACTGTGAGACTAATCCACCCCTTAGTAAGAAAAGGTGATGTTAGGACTATTGCCACCAAGCTGGCAACAACCTCTGTTGGAACCTTCAGCATCCGGCAGCCCATGAACGATGGGCATCTCATCTAGGCTGGGCTAGTTGTACTGCAAATTTAATTTTGCACTACTGCTAGAATGGACTCCTCAGCCCGTCCCAGGCCGACTCCAACTACTAATACTACTCCTACATTGTTTGGCACAAAGTGATTCCCCGTAAAATACTTTTCTGTAAAAGGAGGGACATCACTCCGAAGTGTAAGGTCGACAAATTCTGTGAGAGTTAAGGCAAGACGGACTCCGGCACCGCCGGCATTTTTATTCATTAGTGACTCAAGGTGACAGGGTCTGAGGTCATCTGGACCAGTGCCTGAATCACGTGGGAAAGACTTCACGGCCTTCATGACATCTTCCACAGTAGCGATACCCGAAGATGCAAGATCATGGTCGGGATGTGCTGGAAGTGAGATATCACTAGGACTGGGTAGATTTTTATCGCGCAATTCCAATAAAATTCCAGGGTAGAGTAAGGCAAATGACTCGCATGGAGGAGCAACCCAAACGACTTCTCGTAGGACGAAATCGGCAAGCTTCGCATTGACTATTACCTTCACTCAACCATCTGAGTTTTATCGGCAATAGTAGCGGTGGATTGACCAGCAAACTCCCAAGAAGGTATCACCGGCAAGTCCCTCTGTCCATATATTCCCAAACTTGAAGATGTTCACGCGAAGTCAGCGAAGTCTGCTTTGCGTCGAATTTGGTTTTTGGGACGTCACAAATCCAAGAGCTGAAGGCCAGGAGTCGGGCCCATGCAAAGGGAGTTCGTTCGCGAAATCAGTCACTTAAGAGGGGATCAAGGGCTTCTGTGCCACAAGAATGGTCACGCCTTTCGGGACTGTTTAAAACCTTGATGTAGCGCTCACGTTTACTAATGTAGGTGTCAATATCAATGGAACATTTCTCACTTGATGGTTCTGAAGGTTGGGTCGTCGGGGCGGTATTAACGCTTCTGCAATCACGAAAAAAAAAGTAAATGTCTGAATCTATTCCTCTGACTAGCACAATAAAAGAACCCGATTGAGCTGAAGTGGCGGCTGTTCCATGGTATAACAGCAGTAGAGGTGTCAAGAAGGGGAAGAGTAGACTGAACCGCCCGTATAACAGTTCGAAAGATGCCATTGCCTCTGCCATGGTCACCGAACCAGTAGGCAAAGCTCGCGAGCATGTTTGGTTCGAGACTCGGGCATATCTGCAACGCTGTTGGCTGGACGTCTCTTTCAGCTCACAGTCAGCTCTGTCAACCACAGAACACTGTCGGCGCCTGGTGGTGCGATGAGGTCTGCATCCCGCAAAATGCGCTCAAGAGTTTCTACCAACCCCTCACCAACAACCTAGTGACTCTCCGGTTGTACTGTGTATAGCTGATCTGGCTGGTTTTGGCTTGCGCGGGCAGTGGGGCCAGGCTGGTAAGAACAGTTGGCTAAGCAGTACTGAAGATTGCAGGCGGCTCTATCTTTGAAGCAGCGACAATTGATCGAATTGCAAGCGGGTGTAGTACAGCGGAAGCAGCTAACCGAACTGCGGGTATCGCGTGGATGGCGGAGTATTTGAACAATTAAGTCAAGATCGAAGACATACTGCCGGAGCCATTACACAAAAGCTTAAGGAAAATAAGAGATCATATGCCGAAAAAAAGCTATACCCAGAAATGTCGAAATTTCCTCAAAATTCGCTTAATCCATGATCTGCGATCCGAGAGGAATTCCACCTGAAGATGGAATGTTGGTCTTAAAATGTTACAATACAAATCAAACTCAAGATATTTTTTGGGTGAAATGGAAATATTGGAAATATTTAGCTGCCCATCTTTCATATGTGTTTATGTAAACAAAAAGAGTTCTCATAAAAGAAATAAACTTCATTTTGAGCGCTGAAATAAAACAAGTTTTTCAACATGTTACGTTAACAAAATGTTGATTTTTTTTGGTGTTGGGGGATTACAAAAATAATTGTCATCTGTATTATTCGATCGATGATATGCTACATGTTAAGGCAATGCAAATTTGTCACCACACATGGCCTCCAGAAATAAACTCGAGACAGCACAAGCATGTGATAGTACGTAACACGCTCAGGGATAGGTAGCACAAGTTATAGAACAATAATTGATGTTTTTAGACTTGCTGATCAGCAGATGTTTCATTGCTCAAATATCACTACTACCACATTAGTCTTTAGGGAACTTAATGAATGCAGTCACGATCAGAAGACATCAACAGAAGAAGGGGCTGCTGTTACATCATGTGTCGCGAAATATACTGCACGGTGCATGGGAAAGACGGATATATGGTAGCAAATTGTAGTTCACATGGTGCAACGACAG
>SDVV010014008.1:0-14932 GCA_016164225.1 Gammarus roeselii | reverse complement strand
ATATATGCATGTACATTTTTTGCAAAATTCGAATTAGACAAGTTGTAGGAGATTTTTTTACCTAAAAATCCCCAAAATTATAACTGGTTCACTCCACAGTGATGGGAGTATTGACGTCTGCCAATCTCATCGAGATGGAAGGTTGCACAGTCACACACCCTAGTGTCCGTGGCTACAATGTCTGTCAGCACAACACAACTTGCTGACGCTACCGTTAGTACAACTCGGACATCAGGCCCTTGTTGTACCTGTGTACCAACGAGTATAGCACCATGCCCACCGGCTGGTATTGCAAAAATTATTTGTGATAGTCTTGACAATTTTCTTTGCAATAGTAGCTATGGGTGATGAATCCGAAACCCCTCTTGAAAGTTGTTAACGGAATTCCAACATAGAGCTTAATTATCATAGATGAGTGCTGGCAACAAATCTTGTTATTTTATAAGTACCAGACTGTGCTGCAGAACTCATCGTTCCGCTGCGGCGGACGATGTCTAGACTTCTTAATAATTCCTCTTGTAGTTGAGCCCAGAACGTGTTAGCTACTTGTAGCGCTTGCAAAACACAAACCCCTGGACTTCGATCTTGATGTCTTGCAGATAACTGAAGTCAAATCGCACGTAGAGAGTGACGACTGCGTTTTGCTTCATTATTGCATCACTATTTGCTAATGAGGTGTTTGGCGCTCTGAGGACTTTGACCTTTAAGCACTATTGATCCGTGTCGCTCTTATCTAATCTAATGTGCTGTTCACGCTCTGAAGACCTTGACGCTAGCGCGCTAGAAGTCCTGTCACTCTGATGTTATAGAATGCGCTGTTCGGCGCTCTAAACAGCGCCTCGATAGAAACCCTTGTCATTAGAACTTGAAGCATTTGTATTGGTTGTATTATTCATAGAAAAAGAAAGGCAAGTATAATATGATTGATGGATTGCAGATCAATAGTCACCTGACGCCGCTTGAGGCGCTCGCAGCGCTGCTGGCCGCAGTCTGCCACGATCTCGACCACCCTGGTGTGAACCAGCCGTTCCTCATCGCCACGGATAACCACCTGGCAGCGCTGTACAAGGTGAGTACGTCTTGACATGTGGTCGTGTGAAGCCAAAGTGGGCAGTGTGTTGAAGAGATTGATACTCAATGAACTACATAAAAAGATGAACAGGATCTAACCTTTGATGCTGCTACCAACTAACTTCTCCATGCACGGTATGTCTAAATGGGTCTGGAAGGCAGATCTACAACGTTTACCCTACCACAGCGAGTAAATAAAAACGGTAACCTTGAATGATGATTGTACAGCGTTAGGTTTTAAATGTCTGGAATCTCTAGCGGGGTGATACTGTTTAACACAGCGCCGTTTTTTCCAGTACAGTGATGTGTGTCATAATTTAAAAGTGTTGCGGACCCTGAGACCAAAAGAGTATACCAATGTCTGTCAGTCCGTCCGTTGTAACACTCGGTCAAAAACTGGGACTCCTCTTACTGTTTCAAATTTTCACAATACACAATACATGATTTGAAAGATCTTTTAGAGTATTACTGTAAAATGAAAAGCATTTTCTAAAATTTAAATTTGGAAAGTGTTTTTTGCTTTTTAATACATAGCTGTCTTCTACCGTTTTGCAGGTATCATCGCATGGGATGCATCGTTCATAAGCTCTTGTACAGTACTATATTGCGATGGTTGTTTTCTTACGATTACTTCAAATTTGAAGAAGTCGATTTTTGCAGAATCTTGAAAATCGTAGAAAAAAATGTGCAGTATATCCTCCTAGTTTCAATGTTATCATGACATGCCTGAAGCTGTTCAATAGAGCTTCTGTTGAGTAATTTAATTGAATAAATTAGTTTCTATGCTGGCAGCCGAGCATGTGTCGGTATAAGCGAAGTGAGTGATTGGTTCACAGTGAAAGTAGGTCTGAGACAAGGCTGCGTGATGTCTCCCTGGCTGTTCGATCTCTACATGGATGGAGTTCAATCTCTACACGGTGCTGGTGGCGGATTCAGAGGAGAAGCTATGTAGGCTAGTGTCTGAGTTTGGTAGAGTGTGTGAGAGGAAGAAGCTTCAAGTGAACGTAGGTAAAAGTAAAGTAATGAGATGCACGAGGACTGTTGATGCAAGCAGAATTAGTGTCCCCCTAAATGGAGAGTTGATGGAAGAAGTTCAGTGTTTTAAGTATCTGGGCTCACATGCGGAGAGGACTGAACTAGTGGAAACTGAGGTGAAGCCACGAGTGAAGGAGGGGTGTAAAGTGTTGGGTGAACTGAAGAGTGTAATGAGCTGCAGGACGTTGGGGATGTAAGCAAAGAGAGGGCTGTACGAGGGTGTCGTTGTCCCAACTGTGCCATACGGAGCTAAGACTTATGGGGTGAAAGCAGAGGAGAGAAAAAGGTTGAATGTTTACGAGATGAAATGTTTGAGGAGCATGGCTGGAGTGTCGCTGAGAGATTCAAACCACTTACGACGTGGTTCGAATCGGAACGGGGCTGGTGAAGAAGGTGGAGGACCGAGTTGATTCGTGTGTTCTGAGATGGTTCGCGCACATTGTGAGGTTGGATGAAATGAGTCAGTAAAAAAGGTGATGGAGGCGAGTGGTCGCAGGTCTAGAGGTAGACCGATGTTTACGTGGATGGATGGTGTGAAGCAGGCGTTAGGAAGGAAAGACTTGAATGTGGAAGTAGCGAGAGAACGTGCAATGAACAGGCGTGAGTGGAGAATAGTTGTGAATTATTAATTTTTTGACGCTGCTCTGAAATGCTTTCCCGCCCTTGGCATCACGTTGTCAGGATGGTTGTGGGTGTGGGAGCTCTGTCATCTGAATGCGGCGGGGGTAAACTAGTGAAAGCTGTCGGGCCCTGCTGATATCAACGGATTCTCGGACCGCACTCGTGACCCGTACCCTACCCTTTAGCGCAAAAGGGCTAAGGTCCGTGAGTGTGAGCGTATGAGGGTGTGAGGTGAGCCTTGCCGTCGGCCACCTCACTTTCTGGGGGATTCTGCCTTGTATCGGTTTCTAATATGAAATCTTAAACCTTTCAAAAGCGATTCTGCGGAAAACACCTTACGTCCTTCAGTTTGATAGGATCTTAATGTACAGTACATAATTTGTGATGTTTATCTTGAACCACCCGGTATGAGGAGGAGTAATCTCACCCACTTCTGCTCCACCGTCACCATGTCTGTGTCAGCACTACACAACTCAGGCGCAAGCATTTTTTACTTCGGAAATCAGGGCTTCAACACACAACACACATTAGAGATTAGATTAGAGTGCCAAGGGCTTCTAGTTCACTAAAGTCAATGTCCTTCTGACGCCGAACCAACCAACACAGAGCACCGTTATTCCTGTGTTTGAACTATTATATATATGTTGATGTAACCACGAACACCGGCTGTTTGTTGTGACTTTCTTGAATATTACACTTTTCGTCGCGACCGTATGCGCGAATAATCAGACTCCTCGCGGATTTTTGTTTTCGGATTTGAAACTTGAATCATAATTAGCATAATTTATTTATGTCAAAAAATCATGTTTATTTGTTCAATTAACTCTTTGCTGGGAGATACGATCGTCCTGCTGTGGCTCTGACGGATGATGTTTAGTTTGTTTATTGTGCAAACAATTACAATGAATTTCTCTTGGAAATGCTGCCTGCTTAGATATTTTAAGAAGCTGAGGCGGCTACCGTAGCTAGTGACAATGTCACTGTAGGGATAGCCACATCAGTGCGGTTATGCTGTTTACCGACCAGCATAATAGTGTTGGATGCTGACGTACAAATGGCATTGGAATGAAGACCAAAAGTCAATTTAGTAATCTCCATGGCTAAGCCTGTCACTCTACTATTCCCGGAAAATATTTGTGTAGAGAAAACATCAAAGTTGTACTGCTCTTTGTCCCACCAATTTCTCTCAGTCCCCCAGAAGTTCTCCGCTCTGCCTGACACTCTTTCTTCTCTGTCTCACTCTCTTCTCAGAGTGCCCTCTCCTCAAAGTGCCCCCAGAATCTCAGCACTCTTCTCAGAGTGCCCCCTCCTCAAAGTGCCCCCAGAATCTCGGCAATCTCTCGCCTTCTTCTCTTTCACCTCCTCTTTGTCCTCCCCAGAACCTCTGCTCTTTCGTACAACCTTCTCTCTGTCTCACCCTCTGCTCTCTGCTCACAGAACCTCTCGGTTCTGGAGAACCACCACTGGCGGTGCGCAATGGGCTGCCTATGGGAGAGCGGGCTGCTGCAGGGCTGGCCGGCGGAGACTGTGGCGCAGCTGCAAGACCAAATCCGTTCCCTCATACTGGCCACGGACATCACGCGGCAGCAGGAGTTCCTCATTAAGTTTAAGGTTAGGCTGGCCAACAGGAATTGCGTTCTCAGTCATTGGCAAGGCGACTAGCAGAAGTTTCTCACTAAATGCAGGGCGAGGCTGACTAGCAGAAGTTTCTCAACAAATGCAGGGCGAGGCTGACAAGCAGGAGTTTCTCACCAAATGCAGGGTGAGGATGACTAGCAGAAGTTCCTCACCAAATGCAGGGCGAGGCTGACAAGCAGAAGTTTCACACCAAATGCAGGGTGAGGCTGACCAGCAAGAGTTTCACATTGAGTTCGTGGTGATGCAGACATGGCTGCCTTGCTGTGGACAGAACACTGAACACTTCCGGCGTAACACGGTCTCTTATTTGAAAATCAATCTGCCTGCAATTTTATGTAGTTGTTTATAGGCCGTCTTGATTTTGAACACTTGTTTCAGATATTACAATCTACATATTGCTTAACATTGTGTCTGATTTATTATTTTATTCTCTAACTTCGTAATGCATGTCGAACAGAAGATCTATTTTAAGTAATTAAGATCCAAACTCTTTCATTATTTTTTTTCTTCCCTTAGAAATCCTTGTCACTCCTGATCTAATCTTGTACCCCCTTACATCACCACCCTTTCACTGTTGTACCGGACGGCCGCTAATGCCCGCCTTCATGAACACAGAATGGCGTCCCTTCTTCTATTCTGGGCCAGTCGTTGCCTCGCCTCCAACGCCATCTTTGATCAAACTCAGGAACTAACTGTGTTACGTCACTTCACTAATGTCAGATAAAACCTGACCATTTTTATTTAGCCTTATCTTAACGCTTTTGTGTGTCCCTCTGCAGAAGTACCAAGAGACTGGCAGCATGGACATGGAGGAAGCGGAGTGCCGCCACTTCTCCCTGCAGATCGCCCTGAAATGCGCTGATATCTGCAACCCGTGCAGACCGTGGGAGGTATCCAAGAAATGGTCTCAGAAGGTGAGCTTTCTTAGCAACTGTTCACATGGTCAAAGCAGTATCATCGTAACCGTTTTTAGGTTTACCCCTCTGATTCAGGCTTAACCATCATCAATTCCTTCGTGACGGTGGACCACTCCACCGAGTTTTGTACCATTTCTGGTAATTGTACGTCCAGTAACAAAAGAACTTCATTAATGGGTAATCATTTACATACAACCAAATAAGTCTTTCTCGGCCCTCAATTCAGCTTGCCAAGACAATTTTCATTTCTTTCAACCATTTATCGAAGAACAAATTTCATTTCGTTACCGCACGTTGATAGCTTTTGTGAAATCGTTCACAAATTCTAATACTTGCACCTCTACAATTAATGTTGTTGCGCAGCCCATTTATAACAGTACACCATTTATATTACGAAAAGCAGGGGTCTGCAACGCGATTTGCGACGTGTACACTGCCAGAAGGTTAGGCGGCCTTACAGCTGAAAACGTGAAGTACGAAAAGAATTTGTCTTGTGCTCAAAATGGAGAGTGATGCTTCAATATTAGTTTCTGTATTTTAGCCGGTTTTCGCTATAGAGAACCTGCAACTATTTAAAGATCAATTAAATCCTAAAATAAACCACGCTACTGGAAAGAGCGGAAGCTTTACTATAGGAACATATGCATAAATGTATCTTTATTCCAAACATCGATATGTCAAATATTGATGGCGACCTCCAATATCAATATTTCAAACATTTAAAGTCCAAACATTGATAATCTGACCAATTTCGATGCTCGGCAATGCGGGATCGGATAAATCGAGCTTGCAACAGCAGGCAAACAAGTCCGCGATCGCCCGCAACCGCGATCGGTCACACGCGTAGTGGCTTCAGCTGTTACTTCAGCGTGGATACCGACACCTGTATCGGACGGATTGACTTAGTCCTGCCCCCTCTTTTCGGCATACTTTTGGCTCGAACGGATCAGTCACTCCCCCGCTACCCTGCTCAACCAAACCATTGTATAAGATATGATACAACCTTTCTACCTCTGATCCACCATATGAGGGTGGGAGAGGTGAATATTTGAAAACTCAGAAAAAGAGAGAGGGAGTGGGATTCATTACATATGCAGAGTCGCAGACGCATGGCCAAATCAGCCAGAAATGAAGATTACCACGGCAAGACTCGTCTCACACTCAGATGCCCTCGTACATGTACCAAAACTTAGCCTTTTAGTGCTAAACGTTCTGGCCAGGATCCCGCAACCCACATTTCCGGTCAATAGTGAGGTCCGGTCACTATACGAACAATTCATCAGGCCCACAATCTCCTACGCAAACACCTTATGGTTCTCTAACATTGCACTCACACTTATTGATTCTCGACAAAGAATACTGAACACGACCTTGTTCTTCGCAACTGGCTGTACACAGATCATACCCATTTTGTACTTGCATGAGAAAACTGAAGTCCTCTCTCTCAAACATCGTCTTATCATCTTAATATGAGAGTTTCTCAATTCTTCAACAAGATTGTAGACCCGGCACATCCCTGCCACAACCTACTGAACCCACGTCAAACCAACTAACCCCCTACATAACACACCGGCAACACTCTTCGGTTCTCTTTACGTGACCATTCTTTGGTCCTACAGATAACATATCTATGCACAAACCGATACACACACACACACACACACTTCACAGCTCTTGCACTGGATGAACACAGAATCTACACGCTTTTACAGAGTTACGCGCCTGAGGTGAACGTGGTGGAGATGGGGTTCCCCAGGGGTGACAGGGTCCACCTTCCGCGGCTGAGGTGTGGGTACATTACGGCCCTCCAGTCATACCAGCATTAGCTAGGGAATGTCCCTTTCCGATCTCTGTTTCTGTTGCCGGGGTTCACCCGATACGGTCGTGCACGTCATGACGTCGTGTCCAACCACCGCATCGGCAGGCTCAAACATAACATCACGTCGGTGCATGATCTGAAGGAGCGCCCGCGAGACGAGCCAGCATCAGCTTCCTCAGGGGTGCAGACCTATTATGAGGCATTGCACGTGCTGAAATACTCTCAGCACGCACACGTCGGTGGGTTCCCGGACTTCGGGCTGTTCGCCGGCTTTGGCTCCTCCATCGCAGGAGGAGCTGGGGTTAAGGAGCAACAACAACAAAAACCGGCTACTGGTCTGACCTTACGAATCCGGAAGTTTATCCTGCTACATTTCCATACCTCTTCACCATTCCCCTCATTGCAATCTGTTCTCTTTAAGCTACTCGAAGTGACATCTTCAGTTCAGCTTCCATGAACAGAGGATCTCGGAAATTCTCGCGTGTTCTCGAAGCAGGGTTTCGTTTATTTTATGGTTTTCGCTTTGATTTCGAACACTGTCAACCTATATTTATATCCTCATCGTGTCATTGTACTGAACGTATAAGAAAGTCTGGCGGTTTTCTTTTCTTAGTTGGGTTGATAAGTAATGCTCTCATCGCCTTCATTTTCATGTATTGTATTTTTCCAAACACTTGTTACAATCCTGGTTTAGCAAGTAGTTGGAGCTATCTTGTTTTAACCTCCATTATACTTCCTCCTCCCATTATTATCCCGAATTGACTGACATATCAGTAGGTTCTTTATTTATTAAATTATGCTGCCACAGGCTGGCGCTACTTGATATATTTTGCTTATAATATTCGTTTATATAATTTGTTGTTGTTGGTGGCCCTAATGCGAGAGTTGGAGATGTAGTGGTGGAGAATATGATCGGAAGGTATGGCGTTCCCGGTAGAAATGTCAGTGGAGAAAACCTGATAGGTCTGTGTATGGAGCAAGAGTTAGTGGTCGGGAACAATTTGTACAAGAAGCTAGATATTCACAAGTACACATGGGTAAGGATGGCCCATGGTGCAATGTGGGAGAGAGCACTGATGGAATTTGTGCTGATATCGAGCAGAGTGGTGGGGAGGCGGGTGTTGAGAGGGGAGGGTTGAGGAGTGTCTGACCATCTGCTGGTGGAAGGTAGATTAAGTGTGGAGCAGAAGTGGAAGGGCAACAAACGAGTGGGAGGAGGAAGAGAGGTAGTGAAAGTGAGTGGACTGAATGTGAGAAGTAGAGCCGAGGAGTTCCAGCAGGCATTAAGGGAAGAATATAACAACGCGAGAGGACAGGACCTGAGAGATGTGGAAGAAAAAGGCAGCGTTAAGGGATGCGTTGCTGAGATGTGCGAAGAAGGTGTGTGGTGCGTGCCGTGTATGCGGGTGCAGAAGGAAAGGTTGCGAGTGGTTGAACGAGGAGGTCAAACTGGCGGTGGCACGGAAAAGAGGAGCGTTTGGGGAGTGGCTGCAGGTGGAGTCGGTAGTGGCTTATGAAAGCTACAAAGAGAGGAGAAGCGAGGTGAAGCGGGTGGTGAGAAGAGCCAAAAGTGTCGCTGATGCCCGGTGTGGCAGACGGTTGTGCCAGAATTTTGAGGAAAACAAAAAGATGTTCTGGAAAGAGGTGAAGAGGGTGAGAAAGGGAGAGGCCGGAAAGGAGGAAGTGGTGGAAGATGAAAATGGCCAGTTGTTGTTGGAAAGTGGTAATGTACGGAAGAGGTGGGCCAAGTATTTTGATGAGTTGTTGGAAGTCGAGGATGACAGAGAGGCTGACATTGTTGCTGTGGGTGGTGGTGCTCGGATGCCAGTTTTGGGAGAAAGACTTGTGGCGGACATTACCAGGGAAGAGGTGCAAGAGCCGGTAGACGGGATGAAAGCAGGGAAAGCCCTTGGCTTGGATGATGTTGCGACCGAGTGCCTGAAGAAGGGTGGAGTAACGATTGGCGAATGGTTGGTGAGGTTACTGAACTTGTGTTTTGTGGCAGGCGTGGTACCGATTAAGTGGCGCAGTGCATGCATTGTTCCGCTAAATAAGGGCGAAGGAGATATAAATGAATGCTGCAACTCGAGAGGTATCGGTCTGTTATGTGTGGTTGGTAAGTTGTACGGGAGAATGCTAATCAAAAGGATTAGAGACTGTACGGACTGCGCAATTGGAGAGGAACAGTGTGGCTCTAGGAATGGTAGAGGGTGTACCGAACAGATTTTTGCAGTGAGACAGGTCTGTGAGAAGTACCTTGCCAAAGGAAAGGACGTGTTCTGGACCTTCATGGATCTGGAAAAGGCATACGACAGGATTGGCAAGGAAGCGCTGTGGAGGGTGATGAGTTTGTTTGGAGTGGGCGGACATTTGTTGAAAGCGGTGCAGAGTTTCTATGCTGGCAGCCGAGCATGTGTCAGAGTGGGAAGCAAGGTGAGTGATTGGTTCACAGAGAAAGTGGGACTGAGACAAGGCTGCGTGATGTCTCCCAGACTGTTCAACCCCTATATGGATGGAGTAGTCAGGGAGGTGAACACGAGTGTGCTGGGTTGTGGCTTGGAACTGTTGGAAGCGAATTGGCGGAGTTGGCGGTTGAGCCAGTTGCTATTTGCTGATGATACGGCCCTGGTTGCGGATTTAGAGGAGAAGCTATGTAGGCTAGTGTCCGAGTTTGGTAGAGTGTGTGAGAGGAGGAAGCTTCGAGTGAACGTGAGTAAGAGTAAAGTAATGAGATGCTTGAGGACTGTCGATGCGAGCAAAATTAGTGTCACCCTAAATGGAGAGCTCTTGGAGGAAGTTCAGTGTTTTAAGTATCTGGGCTCCTATGTGGAGATGACTGAACTAGTGGAAACTGAAGTGAAGGCGCGAGTGAAGGAGGGGTGTAAAGTGTTGGGTGCACTGAAGAGTGTAATGAGCTGTAGGACGCTGAGGATGGAAGTAAAAAGAGGGCTGCATGAGGGTATTGTTGTCCCAACTGTGCTCTACGAAGCGGAGACTTGGAGGGTGAGAGCAGAGGAGAGAACACTGTTGAATGTTTTCGTGATGAATCGTCTGAGGAGCAGAGCTGGAGTAACGCTGAGAGACCTGATCACCAACGGCGTGGTTCGAATCAGAACAGGGATGGTGAAGAAGTTGGAGGGCAGAGTGGATTCGCGTGTTCTTAGATGGTTCGGGCACATGGAGTGGATGGATGAAGGGAGATCAGGGAAAAGGGTGATTAATGCGGAGGCGAGTGGTCGCAGGCCTAGAAGTAGACCGAAGTTTGGGTGGATGGATGGTGTGAAGCGGGCGTTAGGAAGGAGAAACATGAATATGGAGGTGGCGAGAGAGCGTGCAATGAACAGGCGTGAGTGGAGAGTGGTTGATTTTGACGCTGCTCTGATGTGCTTTCCCGCCCTTGGCATCCCGCTGTCGAGATGGTCGTGGGTGGAGGGGAGGGGGGTGGCCATTATGACGCAGCGGGGGTAAACGAGTGAAAACTGTCGGGCCCTGCTGCTGACGACGGATCCTCGGACTGCGCTCGTGACCCAGAGTGTATGTTGCGGGGGTACCGGCCGGACCATTTAGCAGAAAAGGGCTAAGTTGTGTGAGTGTGAGCGTATGAGGGTATGAGGTGCGCCTTGCCGGCGGCCACCCCCCCTTTCTGTGATTCGGGGTTATGTCTGTATATCTGTATACTGTATCTGTATACATAATATTCGTTGTACTTGAAACTATCGGTGTCATTTCAAATATTTTATCGTCTTGGATAGCTTTTGCTTTCATGCAATCTTTCGACCAGAAGGGGTTATGAGTCATGCAACTACTACTTAGCATGTTTCCATCCTCTTAGGATGCAGGTTCTGCGCTACGGACTGGTAGTTGGTTGACGTGGCAGCCATCTTGCTCTCCGTTCTATAAAGGGTGTTCTGATAGCATATGCAGTTGGCGTTATAACGCATTAGGATTTGTCCAATACCGGATGTTAGCAGAGGGTGATAGCCTCCGACCTCCCCACGTCAAGAATCGGACGCAGTCGTAACTCTTGGCCTGTTCCACTTACTTAGCTGAGCCGGTGTTGGCGAGTGTTAATATTGGTCAGATAATCGATGTTTGAAACGTCGATGCTTAACATATCGAAATTCAAAGTTATGGTTTTGGAAACATTGATCTTTGGAATATCGATGCTTGGAAAATCGATGTTGGAAATACCTAAGTTTGAAAATATCACCGTTTGGAATATCGACTTTTAAAGGATCAATATTTGAGTGTCGATGTTTGAAGCATTGATATTTCAAGTAACGCTGTATTTTTTCAGATTTTATGTAAAGAAATCTTTCGTTATTTCCTAAGGCGCGGTCTGTTCTAAGCTTAGGTTTGAGTCTATGGAGTTACGGGTAATTTATTGCGAGAAACACTAAGAAAAGAGACACTGAAGCATTCCTCTTCATTTTTATTGCAAAATACAATCTTTTCATGCATTACTCTCCGGTGGAAAACAGAAGCAACAACTTCTACTCCATGCATTACGTTTTCAGCTGCCAGTCAGCTAAACTTTCTGGCTCTGAACACGTTACGAAAACGCGTTGCAAGCCCTGCCCTCCTCTTTTAAATGGTCAAAGACGATTACGTTTTAACGCAAAGTGTACACTATAGGCAGCAATGCTTGCTACTATCATCGAATCATACCGAGCTTCAAATCCCGGTCAATTTAATTTATTTCAGCATCATTTCTTGACCGACCAATCCTACTCTATATTTCGCTAGATCTGTGATGAGTTCTACCGCCAAGGCGACTACGAGCGCCAGCTTAACATCCCCGTGACGGCCCTCTGCGACCGCTACATTACCTCCGTGGCCAAGATACAGACAGGTGATCACTTTTACTTGGCTGTAGTCTCAGCTTGTCGAGACAACTAGCTTGAATTAGCTGTATTCTTGGTTAGGGCTTCAAATAACAAGAAATGTTTTTCTAATATTTTATTAAGACTACCAGAGGTTTTTCCATCTCAAAACAAAACGTATTTGTTTTTTTTAATACAGGAAACATGTTTATAACTCCTCGTGATTCTATTATCCTTTTATATC
Organism: Gammarus roeselii; assembly: GCA_016164225.1. NCBI lineage: Eukaryota > Metazoa > Arthropoda > Malacostraca > Amphipoda > Gammaridae > Gammarus > Gammarus roeselii. The sequence continues at coordinate 2,764 of SDVV010014008.1, read as the reverse complement.
CTGGATTCATTAAATATCATATATTTTGCTTTTTACTTCGCCCGTGATGAATAGTTCGTGACCTTCCTGTGCGTTTTTTTATGCGAGTCATTTGCATTTGGCAGGCTTCATCCAGTTCATAGTGTTCCCGCTGTTCGGTGCCTGGCATCAGTGGCTAGACACTGGTCTGTCTTCTACCATGATGAAGAACCTGAAGAACAACCTCAGCCGATGGCAGGACAAACTCAGCGAAGACGCTGCTAATGCGGCCGCCTGTGACCTGCCGTCGGAGCGACAAAAGGCTCTGCCCTCGACCGAAGGCAATGAAGCTGAAGATGCTGAAGAGCCGATCGAATCTGAGGTCGAGCACAGCGCTGCAGAGAGTAGCACCGACAGTTCGTCAGACACCGTGGGCAACCTCACTCAGTCTATAGTCTGTGCACCTCAAACTGTTGTTTCTCGTCGTCACTCTCTTCCTTTGAATGTGCCAAGTATGCTACCCAGAACAGTTATAAGAAGAGAGAGTCTGTCCAGTGATGGTCAGTACCCCATCGTCCTTGAAACTGTCCAGATGGAGGGCATGTCTCTGTCTACTCTGTCACAAGCAGAGGCCAGTTTCTCCGGTTGTCCAGGAGATTCCGAACTCGTCTCCGTCGTAACCAAAATGGAAGGCTCTCCGCCATCAGTCCCAAGACACTCTCAGGTTCCCTCGCACTCTAAATCCGGTAGACGCCGAATGTCCCTTCCCCAGCTGTCTTTGGCCCATCACCAACGCTACAAGCAGCAAATATCCACACTCCAACCGCTTCCAGCTACGCCGTCCTTAGAGGAACTTCGACTCCCTGACTACCTACAGCCCTCTCCCAACGCCGGCGAAGGAGGAGAAGGGAGAACAGGGCAGGGTTCTTCTTCGTGCCAACAATCCCAAGAGTCACAAAAATCCGCTTGTCACGAGTCTTCCACTAAGGATCAAAGCGTTGGTGGTGAGGACATGTCCTCCAGTAGTTGTGGCGGAGAGAATTCGGGGTTGGGAAGTAGTCAGTGTGATGCTCCTGATTCGACAGATGATGGCAGTGTCGAAAGAAGAACATATAATAATCCTACGGAGAGTGGTAACGGTGCTTCGTGTCTTAGCAATAAGTTATGCAGTAGTTTAGTGTCGTGTGCTTTGCCACCTTCCTCCACAAACCTTATTTTCAGTGCAAACACAATAAACTCAGGCAAGGAGTCACAAATGCCGCCATCGTTTGGCTTCCGTAGCGCTAGTGCATCTTCCAGTACTCCTTCTAGATTCTCCAGACGAGCATCTCTAGACAGCAACACCTGCTGCACCAATCTAAACTTGAATGACAATTTGAACGTCGTGCACCAACACAACATTCGCAACAACCTCGATAACTTGAGCAGCAGCGCTTCCAATCTGAAAAACAGCTGCAACAACAGCAGCAGTAGCAACACCAATGCAAACTTCAACATATGCGAGGAACTGGCTACCATCATAAACAGTAACCACAACAGCAAAATTCTTCCGAGACGCAGTGCACCTCTATTGGACAAGGAGAACCGGGCGCCCCCTCCGTGCAGCAAAGCTCGAGCGTCCCTGTTCGCCCGAACCAGGCATTGGAGGTCCTTGACGCAGGATGATGACGGGGATATTGTGAGGGGCAGCCACAGCAAGCAGCCCTACCCCCAGGTTAGATATTCGGCATTCTGAAAACCTCGGCTCGATAGCGCTAGTAACCCTGAACATTCTGATCTAAGCAACTAATCCTGGTCACTCCAATTTTATCTAGTATTTTTTGTCAATCTGCTCTTATCTATTAATCTGGTCACACTGAGCTAATCTAGTAACCCTGGTCACTTTGATCTAATCCAGTAACCCTAGTAACGCTGACCAGTTTTAGTTACCTGGTCACACAGAACTCATCTAGTGACTGAGAGTCCTTACCTGGAGTACCTCAACAGCAGATTAAATTAGAGTGACGAGGCTTTCTAGCGCGCTGGAATCATCGTCCTTCTGGCGCCGAATGTCAAATTGGCAAACAGTGCTGCATCATGTTAGTCTTTGTATTTCTTCTTTTCATGTTCCAGTTAGGTTCACTACTGCGCTAAGTCAAAGTACTTTACGCGGCGAACGTCTATGGTATGTACGTGAGCCACAGGAGGTACAGGAACTCCTAAGGTGCTGTGGCCATATGGTCCCAGCACTCCCCGGATGGCAGTAAGGAGGAATAACACTCTACCTACCCTGAGCCCCAAGGATCCGCTTCAGAGCCCCAAGGATCCGCAGTAGTCCTCAAGGTGCCAGGCTACGCGCTCCAACACCTGCTGAGAGGGAAGATGAAGATGAGATAGAAAACGGGGATCCCATGCATGACATCTACACTAGGTGTAGGGAATTTCACGCATGAGAACAGCAAGAATAAGTAGAAGAAGGAATAGTCGTAGAAAAAGGTTGCATGAAAGAAAGCGCGCAACTTGGCTGTTATTTGCCACCCAAAAGGAGAATAGTTAGAACCCGTATGTGCATGTTTGAGTGTGCGTGTCTGTCTGTGTGTGTGTGTGTGTGTGTGTGTGTGTGTGTGTGTGTGTGCGCGTGTGTAGGTGTAGGAGAGTTGTTAAGAAGGAGTTTGAGACATGTTTAAGGAAATGTGAACTAAACCTAAGATGCAAATGAAGTAAAAAAAAGTTGAGCAAATTAGGATGTGAGAGAAAAGGGGAGATAGTTAAGGGTGAAGAAGAGAAGAGTCTGAAGGGAAATTAGGGTGTTCACTCCCCCCCCCCC
>SDVV010014007.1:0-14933 GCA_016164225.1 Gammarus roeselii | reverse complement strand
CAAACTGCGAAAAAGTCCCTAACTTCAGATTAGCTAATTTTGATGGCTTAAGAGAGTCAATAACGTCAGCAAATATAACCCTCGGACAAGATGTCAATCAATCGCTTGACTATTTCTTGACTGCGCTTAAAAATATCGAACATGAGCATATCCCGCGCAAAAACCGGCGAACAACAGCCTATCAGCCCAAGTACTGGAAATGAGAATTGCAGCGCCTTCATTCACAAAAGAAAGCAAAGCATTCGGTTAAGCAGAGACATCCACATGACGACGTAGCAAAAAATGATTACAAAATTCGCAGACGAAATCTTAAGAGGGTCCTGAAACGTAAGAAGAAAGATTATGAAAATGAAATTGCTGCCAATGCCAAAACTAATCGGAAACAATTTTTTAGTTATATTTCGAGCAACAAAAATGTAAAATCTGTAATAGGTCCTCTCGAGAATGATGTTGGTGAGCTAGAAACGGACAACACCCAAATGAGTGTTCTACTTAACGAATACTTTTGCTCTGAATTTACGTTAGAGAATCAGGATATTCCTAATCCTGAGGATTTCGTATTGGCAAAACAAATTGATGCCCTCACCACAGTGAACTTTACCCCTGCCGAAGTTATTAAATATATAGATAAATTGAAAATCACCAAATCTCCAGGTCCAGACCAAATTCATTCTAAAATTCTAAAAGAGACTGGAAACGAAATCACCGAACATTCATCAAACATTTTCACCCAATCTCTCACAAATGGCACATGCCCTCTAAATGGAAAAAGGCCAATGTTACCCCAATTTTTAAAAAAAGGGGACAAAAAGTGTCCCGGCAACTAACGTCCAATTAGTCTCACCTCAGTCATTGGCAAGTTGGTGGAAAGTTCGATAACGGAAAAAATTACAGAATTCTTAGAATCAAACAAATTGATTGGCGACTCCCAGCATGGTTTTAGACACAACCGTTCCTGTCTTACAAATCTGCTACTCTTTTTCAGAAATATAATCGAAATCCACGACACAAAATCTCCAATCGATATCATTTACCTCGATTTTCAAAAGGCCTTTGATAAAGTTCCCCACAAGTGCCTAATTAGTAAATTGCACAGCATCGGTATTCGAGGCGAGCTTAACAGCTGGATAAAATGCTGGCTTACGGACAGACGGCAGCGAGTTGTACTTAACGGAGCTTTCTCCCCCTGGGGTAACGTTACAAGCGGCGTGCCTCAAGGATCCGTGTTAGGGCCAGTTCTCTTTATAAAATTCATTAACGATCTCGATAGAAACGTACAAACATTAGCAAGTTTGCAGACGACACTAAGATCGGAGGAAAAGTGCAAACTGAACTAGAGTGTCAGCAGATCCAACTAGACTTGAACAAAATTGTTGATTGGTCAGAAAAGTGGCAAATGTAATTTAATGTCGGCAAATTCAAAGTTATGCACATAGGTCTTCCTAACCCCAAAACACGAATATTCAATGTCTGGAATAAAACTCATTCCCGTCACCGAAGAGAGAGATTTAGGTGTCAGCATTAGTAATGACTTAAAAAGCAGCAAGCAATGTAACGATGCTGCCAAGAAAGGCAACAAAATGCTAGGTATGATAACCCGCACTATCTCTTACAAAAACAAGCACAGTATGCTCAGGTTATTTGATGCATTTGTTAGACCGCATCTCGATTATGCCGTTCAATTCTGGTCTCCATTCATTAGAAAAGACGTTATTAAACTTGAGAAGGTTCAACGTAGAGCTACCAAACTCATCCCCTCGCTGCGGAATAAATCGTACGGAGACAGGCTTCGTGAACTCAATCTTTATTCACTAGAGAAACGTCGAGTCAGAGGCGACATGATAGAAGTGTGGAAGATTATGAAGGGTAAAGAAAACGTCGACCGAGCGAGCCTGTTCACACTAGATACAAACGGAGTGACTAGGAACAATGGATACAAAATCGTTGGGAAACGTTTCTCACTCGACATCACGCGCAATTTCTTCACGTATAGAGTTGTCGAAGAATGGAACAAACTTCCAGCGGAGGTTTTAAACAGCAATACAATCGAAACGTTCAAGTCGCAGCTCGATAAGTTCCACATAAATCGCCGATAAATAGCTAAACCGTCCCATTTCCTGTTGTTATAAAGAAAATAGAAATGGCACACGAAGCTCTCTTAGACGTTCTACTTCAAAACTAATTCTCTTGCTACCAAAAGGCAACCTAGTTTGAGCCAATAGGCATGTTGTCTTCCTACACTTGTAAACACATGTAAACGTCAAGTCACGCGTCAAGTCCCGTGACGTCTGATATCACTAAAGACACGTCAAGTCACGCGTCAAGTCCTGTGACGTCTGATATCACGAAAGGCACGTCAAGTCACGCGTCAAGTCCCGTGACGTCTGATATCACTAAAGGCATGTCAAGTCACGCGTCAAGTCCCGTGACGTCTGATATCATTAAAGACACGTTATATCATGCGGAAAGTCCTGTGACGTCTGATATCACCAAAGGCACGTCAAGCCTCGTGACGTATGACCTCAAGTCACGCGACGTGTGACCTCAGAATGAGTTTAACAAATTACCACAGGAAAAGAATGATTTGGTCAGGAGATAAGCGCATCGATACGCATCTTTCGATCATCCGGGTCCGGGCCAGCGACGTTCGATTCCCTGAGCAGGAAACAACGCTCAGCGGCGCATCAACAAAGGAAAAGGAGGTAAGAGTGCCACATCTTACTATGGAGGCCTCTTGCCATGTTAAGTGACCTGGTGCCAACAGATCCTCACATTCAGAACTAGGAAAATAGAATGAAATAATAGACGCTTTTACCCTGACTGGCTAAAACACTACGATGACGTCATCCGTAGCAGTAGTGACGCCACACTCTTAGCAAGAGAAAGAGAGGACCATACGACACAAGGGGATGGGGGAGGAGGAGAGCTTCCTTCGTGAAGAGAAGTTAAAGGGGCAAACTGATGCGAGCGGAGGCTGGTACGGAAGTGGAGGATAAGAATGTATGGCTTGTATATTCATGGACAGTTGCAGGCAAACCTTGCCTGAATGTTTAGCTAATAATAGTACCAGCAACGATCTTCGGATTTAAGAATGCTTTCAAACAGTTACTGATTAACCACAGCTTCGAATAATTGAATTATTACTAACAGCGCTACCAATAAACAACGGAATAGGGCGATGTAGGAGTTACGAAGGAAGGGAGGAGGCATGGAGTTACGAAGGAAGGGAGGAGGCATGGAGTTACGAAGGAAGGGAGGAGTCATGGAGTTACGAAGGAAGGGAGGAGGCATGGAGTTACGAAGGAAGGGTGGAGGCATGGAGTTACGAAGGAAGGGAGGAGTCATGGAGTTACGAACGAAGGGAGGAGGCATGGAGTTACGAAGGAAGGGAGGAGGCATGGAGTTACGAAGGAAGGGAGGAGTCATGGAGTTACGAACGAAGGGAGGAGGCATGGAGTTACGAAGGAAGGGAGGAGGCATGGAGTTACGAAGGAAGGGAGGAGGCATGGAGTTACGAACGAAGGGAGGAGTCATGGAGTTACGAAAGAAGGGAGGAGTCATGGAGTTACGAAGGAAGGGAGGAGTCATGGAGTTACGAAGGAAGGGAGGAGTCAAGGAGTTACGAAGGAAGGGAGGAGTTATGGAGTTACGAAGGAACGGAGGAGGAATCGAGTTACGAAGGAAGGGAGGAGGCATGGAGTTGCCAAGGAAGGGAGGAGTCATGGTGTTACGAAGGAAGGGAGGAGTCATGGGGTTACGAGGGGTGGGAGGAGTCATGGAGTTACGAAGGAAGGGAGGAGTCATGGAGTTACGAAGGAAGGGAGGAGTCAAGGAGTTACGAAGGAAGGGAGGAGTCATGAAGTTGCGGAGGAAGGGAAGAGTCATGGAGTTACGAAGGAAGGGAGGAGGCATGGAGTTACGAAGGAAGGGAGGAGTCATGGAGTTACGAAGGAATGGAGGGGGCATGGAGTTACGAAGGAAGGGAGGAGGCATGGAGTTACAAAGGAAGGGAGGAGTCATGGAATTACGAAGGAAGGGAGGAGTCATGGAGTTACGAAGGAAGGGAGGAGTCATGGAGTTACGAAGGAAGGGAGGAGTCATGAAGTTACGAAGGGAGGAGTCAAAAAGTTACGACGGAAGGGAAGAGTCATGGAGTTACGAAGGAAGGGAGGAGTCATGAAGTTACGAAGCAAGGGAGGAGTCATGGAGTTACGAAGGAAAGGAGGAGTCAAGGAGTTACGTGTAGCGTGGAAAAGCTTGCTAGGGATTCAGCTCCAGATTGCAGGACTGCGCGAATCCCCCGATCAGTGGACAGTTTTGATCTTTGTGTGAGGCGACTCGAATCAAATACTTGGTCCGTGTATCACTAACGGATGCTCGTCAATAAAATTGTGCTCTCAGGAAAGCGGTAATTCACTAACATCAAATATAATTAAGGTTTGCAACTTGAACTGCTCTGAGTCTGATCCTATTACAAGGTATCCGTTTGAAAATATGTGCACACAGCCTTGGATCGGTGCTTTGAGACCAGATGCCACCACATCTCTAACTACTTATCAAGTTTACATAATATTTTATCAATATGAGAAACCCGAAAGAATAATGAAATCTGTCACTGAGCCAGGTAACTTACTATTATCAAACAAATGTGTACCACATCAAACTGGTGGCATAGCCAGCATGCTGCACGCGCGGGTGGTGTGAGTGGCTTAGTGGCGCGCCTAATGTTCAGCACAGGGGTTTATTGGTGTGCTGAATGTCCAGCACGGTGTCTTAGTGGTGTGTTGAATGTTCAGCACGGTGTCTTAGTGGTGTGTTGAATGTCCAGCATAGTGGTTTAGTGGAGGGGAATTTTGGCACAGTGGCCTAGCGGTGAGTTGAATCTCCTGTACGGTGGCTTAGTGGTGTGTAGAATATCCAGCACAATGGAGTACAATGTTAGCTTGGTGGTGTGTACAATGTACAGCACGGTGGCTTAGTGGTGCGTTGAATGTCCAGCACGATGGAGTAGAATGTTAGCTTAGTGGTGTGTACAATGTACAGCACAATGGAGTAGAATGTTAGCTTAGTGGTATGTACAATGTACAACACGGTGGCTTAGTGGTGTGTAGAACGTCTAACACGATGGCTTAGTGGTGTGTTGAATGTGCAGTACAGTGAGACGCGTGAAATGTGCAGCAAAGTGTTTCGAATTAAATCGACAACAACTAGACAACACAATTGGATTACGTTTGAGCAGAGGAAGCTTCATTTCTGAACGCCATTGTCACGTGGCATCCTCATGGTAGCCTGTCCTGGTCAGCGTGTGCATCAGCACGAGGCTCCTGCCCTCAATATACACATGTTCCTTTAGATGCAGTACATAATGCCACTTTTTGTATTACTGTAGGCCTAAGTTGGAGTCTCCTAATTAGGTTGGCATAATCCTCGTCTCGAGCGACGCAGGCAACGACAACAACAGGGAAACGACAACAACAACAACAACATCAACATCAACAAAAAAGTTACAGCTACTTGTAATTATGTCTAAGCCTAACACATGAGCTCGACTGAAGGAATGTGCTGTTAAGATTTGGTAAGCGAAGGCTCAAATCGAAGTCGTCAAAATGAAGGAATCGTTAGAAGTAAGAAGTAAGTAGTAAGAAGTAGGAATAGTATGAAGTAAGAAGTAAGTAGTAAGAAGTAGGGATAGTAAGAAGTAAGTAGTAAGAAGTAGGAATAGTATGAAGTAAGAAGTAAGTAGTAAGAAGTGGGAATACTAAGAAGTAAGAAGTAAGTAGTAAGAAGTGGGAATACTAAGAAGTAAGAAGTAAGTAGTCTGAAGTAAGCAGTGGGAAAAGTAGGCAGGCTGTCAGCAGTGGTGCCCCAAATGCATTAGCGCCAGTTAGCACAGGGGTACAGAGCACATTATCATATAATATTCTGGTCAAGTTTGAATGCATATTTTGTCAATGTATAACAAGAAGAGTACCAGTGCCGTTCACGAACCGCATTTCATCATGTGATGCCCACGTATCATGTGGTACCCGCATATCATGTGGTAACCGCATATCATGTGGTACCCGCATACCATGTGGTGCCCGCATACCATGTGGTGTCCACATACCATGTGGTGTCCGCATATAACGGTGTGCCCACATATCATGTAGTGCCAGGATATCATGTGGTACCCGCAAATCATGTGGTACCCGCATACCGTGTGGTGTTCGCTTATCATGTGGTGTCCGCATATCATAAGGTGCCCACATACTATGTTGTGTCCGCATATCATGTGGTGCCCGCATATCATGTGGTGTCCGCATACCATGGTGTACCCGCATATCATGCGGTACCCGCATATCATTGTGTGCTCGCATACCATGTGGTGTCCGCATATCATGTGGTGTCCGCATACCATGTGGTGTCCGCATATCGTGTGGTGTCGCATATCATGTGGTGTCCGCATACCATGTGGTGCCCGCATATCATGGTGTGCCCGCATACCATGTAGTGTCTGCACATCATGTTGTGTAAGATGCAATCGTGTATGTTTGCTGAGAGGGTCGTGTTCAATATAGTCTAAGACTTATCGTCAGTTGAAATTTAAAATAATGCAACTCCGAATAAGTCAGTATTTATGATACGTGTTTGTGTCGACCAATTTTGCGACTAATAAAATTAATATTCTATTCGTCAACGAAAAAATATTATGTTCCTAAAGTAATAACAATCTGTGCTCTATAAGACTGTCCATAAACGAAATCTAGACACAACATTGCCTTGCATTGCATTTCACATTCATTATCATAATGATCTTCGCCAGTGTTTCCTGTACGGTTCAGGCTTCCTCATTATAACGTCCGGATAACAACCCTTGCCCTTCTCGTCTTGCTCACGTGGTCGGCAATGCTGGAGATGATGCATGCCAGGCAAGCGGTGCTGGACAAGATATAGTATCGTAACAGATTTTTAATTCACCTGGTGCTAGATTTACTTCCGACAAAAAATGGAAGGAAAGCATTTGGATACTGCGTCATCACCCAGCCCTGGTCCCGGGCATGGGAGGAAGCAGGCCTGCGAGCAATGCCACTGGCGCGGTGCTCGTGGCCCTGACCACGAGCAGGAGATGAATCTGGACAAAGTAATAGGAACAATACCTAGATACATTATTAAAATTACCCTGACCTGCAAGATACTCCCATGTTATGGGATTATCTTGCCTTTGATTGGTTGCTTGTTAGAGGAAGCTCCTACAATAAGGAATACTATTTTTCGTATCCATTGCGAGAGAAGCGAAGGTAAATGAAAGGAGTCCGTGACTTCGGATGTAGGATACAAACAAGTGTGCATCAGTGAAGTAATGTGCTGTTTGCATCAGTGAATTTTTTTATTTGATTTTGGCCTCATTTCCACCAGAGCCTCAACGTGAGTCATAATAGGCTCCCCCGTAGGGCTCAATGATCATGGATTCCAGTAGGCTCGCACACCACTGTGTGCAAGAAAAAAAACGTTGCCAAAGTTAAACTATTTGAACATTTTAGTGTTGTCTGACGCACGCGGGTGCGCACAAGAATAACGTTTAGAAGAAACGGACCTCCGCTTTCAATCATTTAGAACTTCAGGAGTAATATGTATGCGCGCTAGTGCGTACAGGTAGCATCGTCGAGATTGGTACAAGGTTTACGGCTGCACGGACAAAGTAAGCTACGACAGCAACGCAACACAATGTTTACAGCTACGCGGTCTAGTTCAGTTGATGTACATTTTATTTATTAAGGAAAGATAAAGACTCAGACGAACCGAATCGAATCCCAGCCTTCAACCACTTAAACTTCAAGAGTAATATGTACGCACGCTAGTGCGCAAAGGTAGCATCGTAGGAACCGGTACGAGGTTTACGGCTACACAGACTGAGTCCGCTCCGACAACAACGCAACACAGTACATTTTATTAATTAGAGCATGATAGACGAAATGAAACCCCACGCCTCCAATCATTTAAAACTTCATGTATAATATGTACGCACGCTAGTGCGTACAGGCACCATCGTCGAGTCTGGTACAAGGTTTACGGCTACACGGACAAAATCAGCTCCGACAGCAGCACAATACAATGTTTACAACTACACGGCCTAGTCCGGTTACATTACAATTCATTTATTCAGGAAGATAAAAACTCAGACGAAACGAATACCCACCTCCAGTCACTCAGAAACTCAAAGTGTAATATGTTTGTACGCCAGTGCGCACATGTAGTATCGTCGAAATTGGTACAAGGTCCACGGCCTCACGAATCGATCAACTCCAACTGCAACGCATTACAAGGTTTATAGTTACGCGGCAATGGTCAATCACAGAAATTACCTATGGTCCGCACCCGCGCAAGAGAGCACAGACTGAAAAAAAACGCTTATTTACAAAATCACAAACAGGAACTCTCGCAAAAGTATACTAGCACCATTTTATACGACAGAATTGTGAAACGAGAAGAGGATAGAAAGGGCAGGTACACCATGGGCTAAAAACTGCTCAGATTATTATCATCGCACTTATTGTTTAAGGGGATAGGGTGTAGGGGCAGAGGTCTCTTGGGTCCCACAAGAGCCCGATGGCACCCGGAGGATAACCCAAGTCCCTCGGGTCCCTCGGGTCCCCCGAGTCCCCGCGTCTCAGCTCATCTTGATTTGTCTCAAATCATTTCGGCCAGTTTCGACTCGTGCGACCAACTCGACTCGTCTCAACATGTTTCGACTGATCTCGACGCACCTCGAGAAGCCTCGACGGGGCTTTCCCCCTCTGCGTCAGTAATCCTGTGGACTGCAATAACTAATTATTCTACTCAAGTATTTTAGGATGGGAGCGGAGAGGGGGGGAAAGGGCAGAGGTCCCTTGGGTCCCAAAAGAGCCCGATGAGCCCCGGAGGGTTGCCCAAGTCCCTCGGGTCCCCCGAACTCCTCGGGTCCATCGAGTCCCCTCGTCTCAGTTCATCTCGGCTTGTCTCAAATCATTTCGGCCAGTTTCGACTCGTCGCGACCAACTCGACACGTCTCAACATGTTTCGACTGATTTCGATCAGCCTCGGCGCGGCTCTCCCCCTCTGCGTCAGCAATGCTGTGGACTGTAATAACTAATTTCTCTACTCAAGCACTCCACATATATACATTCCCGTGTATGGGTTTACAGCGTAGGGAAGGGGGAGCAGAGGTTCCAGGATTTAGAGGGGCCTCAAGAGGGTCCCACAGGGTCTCAAGGGTGTCACAAAATGCCCTAGAAGAGTCCAAGTGGATACCCTCAAATCCTCCTGGTCTTCCAAGCCCAAGTCCCGTGGGTCCCACGAGAACCCACCTCCCATTTCCTGGGTCACATTGTCTCAACCAACCTCGATAAATTATGAACAATGTAAAATTTATATACATCATGAAAAAAAGTCAGAAATAAATAATAGAGCCCACGAAATATGAAAGAATAAAATACTAAATTAAAGTGTTAATGATCTATAAAATGAATAATCATCCATCCACCCTACTGCATCAGTGAAGTCATGTGCTGTCTGCATCAGTGAGTCATGTGCTGTCTGCATCAGTGAAGTCATGTGCTGGAATACAAACAAGTGTTCATCAGTGAAGTCATGTGCAGTCTGCATCAATGAACCATGTGCTGGAATACAAACAAGTGTCTGCATCAATGAAGTCATGTGCTGGAATACAAACAAGTGTCTGCATCAATGAACCATGTGCTAGAAAACAAACAAGTGTCTGCATCAATGAACAATGTGCTGGAATACAAACAAGTGTCTGCATCAATGAACCATGTGCTGGAATACAAACAAGTGTCTGCATCTGTGAAGTCATGTGCTGGAATACAAATAAGTGTCTGCATCAGTGAAGTCATGTGCTGGAATACAAACAAATGTCTGCATCAATAAAATCATGTGCTGGAATACAAACAAGTTTCTGACTCAATGAACCATGTGCTAGAATACAAACAAGTGTCTGCATCAATGAAGTCATGTGCTGGAATACAAACTAGTGTCTGCATCAATTAAGTCATGTGCTGGAATACAAACAAGTGTCTGCATCAATGCAGTCATGTGCTGGAATACAAACAAGTGTCTGCATCAATGAACCATGTGCTGGAGTACAAACAAGTGTCTGCATCAATTAAGTCATGTGCTGGAATACAAACAAGTGTCTGCATCAGTGAAGTCATGTGCTGGAATACAAACATGCGTCTGCATCAGTGAAGTCATGGGCTGGAATAAAAATAAGTGTCTGCATCAACGAAGTCATGTGCTGGAATACAAACAAGTGTCAGCATCAATGAAGTCATGTGCTGGAATACAAGCAAGTGTCTGCATCAATGAAGTCATGTGCTGGAATACAAACAAGTGTCTGCATCAATGAAGTCACGTGCTAGAATACAAACAAATGTCTGCATCAATTAAGTCATGTGCTGGAATACAAACAAGTGTCTGCATCAATGCAGTAATGTGCTGGAATACAAACAAGTGTCTGCATCAATGAACCATGTGCTGGAGTACAAACAAGTGTTTGCATCAATTAAGTCATGTGCTGGAATATAAACAAGTGTCTGCATCAATGCAGTCATGTGCTGGAATACAAACAAGTGTCTGCATCAATGAATCATGTGATGGAGTACAAACAAGTGTCTGCATCAATTAAGTCATGTGCTGGAATACAAACAAGTGTCTGCATCAATGCAGTCATGTGCTGGAACACAAACAAGTGTCTGCATCAATGAACCATGTGTTGGAGTACAAACAAGTGTCTGCATCAATTAAGTCGTGTGCTGGAATACAAACAAGTGTCTGCATCAATGCAGTCATGTGCTGGAATACAAACAAGTGTCTGCATCAATGACCCATGTGCTGGAGTACAAACAAGTGTCTGCATAAATTAAGTCATGTGCTGGAATACAAACAAGTGTCTGCATCAATTAAGTCATGTGCTGGAATACAAACAAGTGTCTGCATCAATTAAGTCATGTGCTGGAATACAAACAAGTGACTGCATCAATTAAGTCATGTGCTGGGATGAAAGTAGACCAGAGTTGTAGTCCCCTATCAAGTGTCACAGTCAAAAATATCAATTTATCCGCCTTATGAGCTAAAGGCGCAAATTTTTGCTCAATTTTAAAGGTACACACGTAATTCGTTGGCAATCTGTTAATTTTACAGTCTTTTTTTAAGATGAGACAGAAGGAGATTACCTTGAACAATCGCCCATGATGAGTAACATTGTATGAACAATATATTGATGTTTCGTTGGTTGTCATTCACAGAATGTGCTCATAACGGATCTGAGGAGGAGGGGGAGGGGCGGGCGGAAAATACAGTTCGGGACAGCGTGATTCTTCGCACGTTGTAAAATGTTACTTTAAAGATGAAGGCTGCTACTAAAAATAGGTAGCGTGCTTGACGTTGAAACGATGTAAATTTGAAGCATTGAAATTAACGATCTTAACATGTCGTCGCCATCCATGATACGATCCGGTGCCGTCGCTATCCATGACACCAACCCATGCCGTCGCCATCCATGACACCAACCCATGCCGTCGCCATCCATGACACCAACCCATGCCGTCGTCATCCATGACACCAACCTATGCCGTCGCCATCCATTACACCAACCCATGCCGTCGCTATCCATGACACCAACCCATGCCGTCGCCATCCATGACACCAACACATGCCGTCGCCATCCATGACACCAACCCATGCCGTCGCTATCCATGACACCAACCAATGCCGTCGCCATCCATGACACCAACCCATGCCGTCGCCATCCATGACACCAACCCATGCCGTCGCTATCCATGACACCAACCCATGCCGTCGCCATCCATGACACGATCCCTTGACGTCGACATCCATGATACATACAATTCGTCGCCATCTATGGCCCGATCCCTTGCTATCGCCATCCATGGCACCAAACTATGCAGTCGCCATCCATTTCACGAACCCATGCCGTCGCCATCTATGACATCGACCCACGTCGTCGTTATTCATGACACTAATCCAATTTGTCGCCATCCATGGCACCGACCCGTTCCGTAGCCATCCATGGCACCAACCCATTCCGTCACTATCCATGGCACCAATCCATTCCGACGTCCTCGATGTCGACGTCATCCATGGCACCAACCCACATCCACGTCGTTGCCATTCAGGGCGAAAGCCTACGTAGTCGCAATGCATGGCACCATGGCATGGGTTACGATTGGGCATGTGTCGCACTCGACAGCCCTCATGCCACTGGCAAGGGTCGAGGTCATGTTGGAACCACGTATAGATCGAAACCATTTACCGTCATGCTTGTGTTCCCCTCTCCCCATCCCTTCACCGTATTCAGGAATTCCAGAAATAATCGTCAAAAGGAGACCTCCCGCCTCTGGTGTAACAGTGACATGACTCATAACTCATATAAAGCAAAGTCATAATGCATAAAAAGCGAAATAACTCACAACTCATAAAAAGAGTCTTGATTCGTCACTCTTGAAAACAACCTAACTAATAACTCATGAAATGACATAATTTATATCTCATGAAAAAACGACAACTCATAGAAATCGACTCAACTCATAAAGAAAAACATACCTTAAAACTCATAAAAAGCGACATAATTTACAACTCATAGAGAGCGACGTAACTCATAACTCATAACAAGCAACATCTCATAAAAAAAGGATAACACATAAAAAGCGAAATATCTCATAACTCATACAAAGCGACCACCCATAACTCATTGAAAGCGATGTAACTCTAACTCATAAAAAGCGACAACTCATACCTCATCAAAAGCAACATAACTCGAAAAGAGCGACATAACTCATATAAAGCGACATAACTCATATAAAGCGACATAAATCCACATAACTCAGGAAACGACATAACTCATATAGAGCGACATAACTCATATAAAGTGACATAACTCATACAGAGCGTCATAACTCATATAAAGCAACATAACTCATAAAAAGCAACATAAATCATATATAGCGACATAACTCATACAAAGCGACATAACTCGCACACTTATAAATGCTTCATAGCTCATAACAAGTGAAAGGCGACATTAAAGCAACACGACTTACAGCTCATACCTGATCTGTTTATACAGGGTATTTTGGCAGCACGACAACACGACTTACAGCTCATACCTGATCTGTTTATACAGTGTATGTTGGCAGCACGATAACACGACTTGCAGCTCATACCTGATCTGTTTATACAGTGTATTTTGGTAGCACAATACCACGACTTACAGCTCATACCTGATCTGTTTACACAGAGTATTTTGGCAGCACGATAACACGACTTACAGCTCATACCTGATCTGTTTATACAGAGCATTTTGGCAGCACAATACCACGACTTACAGCTCATACCTGATCTGTTTATACAGAGTATTTTGGCAGCACGATAACACGACTTACAGCTTATACCTGATCTGTTTATACATAGTATTTTGGCAGCACGATGACACTACTTACAGCTTATTCTTGATCTGTTTACACAGAGTATTTTGGCAGCACGATAACACGACTTACAGTTCAATCCTGATCTGTTTATACAGTGTATTTTGGCAGCACGATAACACGACTTACAGCTCATACCTGATCTGTTTACACAGAGCATTTTGGTAGCACGATACCACGACTTACAGCTCATACCTGATCTGTTTATACAAGTATTTTGGCAGCACGATAACACGACTTACAGCTCATACCTGATCTGTTTATACATAGTATTTTGGCAGCACGATGACACGACTCACAGCTCATTCTTGATCTGTTTGCACAGAGTATTTTGGCAGCACGATAACACGGCTTATAGTTCAATCCTGATCTGTTTATACAGTGTATTTTGGCAGCACGATAACACGACTTACAGCTCATACCTGATCTGTTTATACAGAGTATTTTGACAGCACGATAACACGACTTACAGCTCATACCTGATCTGTTTATACAGAGTATTTTGACAGCACGATAACACGACACACAGCTCATACCTGATCTGTTTATACAGTGTATTTTGGCAGCACGATAACAGGTTTAACATTTGGTACCAAGATCATCATGATATTCAAAAGATAAAGCGCTATTTGAGATAAAACAGCATATAATTAATGATATAAATGATTTTTCAGCAATATCCATTGATCGATACCCGTAAATACGAGCAGAAAAAACGGGAACACAACGGGAACAGGATCATCCTCTTAAATACGAGCCAAACAACGGGAACTGGATCATCCTCTTAAATACGAGCCAAACAACGGGAACTGGATCATCCTTTAAGTACGAGCCGAACAGCGGGAACTGGATCATCCTCTTAAATACGAGCCAAACAACGGGAACAGGATCATCCTCTCATCCTCTTAAATACGAGCCAAACAACGGGAACTGGGTCATCCTTTAAGTACGAGCCAAACAACGGGAACAGGATCATCTTCTTAAATACGAGCCAAACAACGGGAACTGGATCATCCTCTTAAATACGAGCCAAACAACGGGAACTGGATCATCCTCTTAAATACGAGCCAAACAACGGGAACTGGGTCATCCTTTAAGTGCGAGCCAAACAACGGGAACTGGATTATCCTCTTAAATACGAGCCAAACAACGGGAACAGGATCATCCTCATAAATACGCGCCAAACAACGAGAACTGGATTATCCTCTTAAATACGAGCCAATCAACGGGAACTGGATCATCATTTAAGTACGAGCCAAACAACGGGAACTGGATCATCCTCATAAATACGCGCCAAACAACGAGAACTGGATCATCCTCTGAAATACGAGCCAAACAACGAGAACTGGATCATCCTCTGAAATACGAGCCAAACAACGGGAACTGGATCATCCTCTGAAATACGAGCCAAACAACGAGAACTGGATCATCCTCTGAAATACGAGCCAAACAACG
>SDVV010014006.1:0-14933 GCA_016164225.1 Gammarus roeselii | reverse complement strand
ACAAGAGCAATGTGAGATTTGGTAGAACCAATAGTGCAATATTCTGTCATGTTAGAGACACTGACCATAGAATAAATTGGGATTCAAGTAAACTAGTTTTTAAATCTAATTCGAAACCGGAAAGATTGTTGATAGAGTCTAGTTTAATCAAGAAGTTACCTCATATGAACACAATGCCAGGTGTCTGTTCGGTTGATTCAGTGACCCGTGATATATTACTCCATTCCAACAGGCACATAATGAATAATTTACCTCCTCCTTATTCAACTCAATAGTTGGGCTCTGCATAGTAAAATATCGTCTTTTCTGGCTTCTAGGTCATGTTGCTTGGTAGGATGTGTGCTCTCGGTTTTTATTCTTCTAACCAAATTCATTTTTGACCAACAGTTTTAGCTTCTTGTTTTATTTTCTAACTTTGTCGCTGAGGAGGGGCATAGACTTGCCCGAAAATTCCGACAATTTTTTAGTAAAGTGATTAGATAAAGGTGGCTCTTTTATTCCTTTTTTTCTAGTTGGATCTGCTGATGCATTAGTTCAGTTTGCACATTTCCTCCGATCTTAGTATCGTCTGTAAACTTCATTATGTATGAGAGTACGTTGCTATCGAGATCGTTAATGAATATTATAAAGAGAACTGGCCCTAACATGGATCCTTGAGGCACGTCGCTAGTAACATTATCCCAAATGGAGGAAGCTCCGTTAAGTACATTTCGCTGCCGTCTGTTAGTAAGCCAACATTTTATCCAGTAGTTAAACTCGCTTCGAATACCGATGCGGTGCAATTTGCTAATTAGGCGCTTGTCAGGGGCCTTTATCAAAGGCCTTTTGAAAGTCAAGGTAAGTGATATCGATTGGAGATTTGTGTCGTGCATTTCGATTAAGTTTCTGAAAAAGAGTATCAGATTTGTAGGACAGGAACGGTTGTGTCTAAAACAATGCTGGGAGTCACAACTCAATTTGTTTGATTATGAGAATTCTGTGATTTTATCCGTTATTAAACTTTCCATCAACTTGCCAATGACTGAGGTGAGACTAATTGGACGGTAGTTGCAGGGACACTTTTTGCCCCCTCATTCAAAAATTGGGGTAACATTAGCCTCTTTCCATTTAAAAGGGCGGGTGCCATTTGTGAGAGATTGGATGAAAATGTTCGATAAATGTTCAGCGATTTCGTTTTTAATCTCTTTTTAGAATTCTGGGATGAATTTGGTCTGGACATGGAGATTTGGTGACTTTCAATCCATCTGTACATATAATAACTTTAGCGGGGAAAGTTCACTGTGGTGAGGGCTTCAATTTATTTTGCCGCTATGATATCCTCAAGATTAGGAATATCCTGATTCTCAAACGAAAATACAAACAAAAGTATCCATTAAGTAGAACACTCATTTTGGCGTCGTCCGTTTCTAGCTCACCAACATCGTTCTCGAGAGAACCGATTACAGATTTTGATTTTTTTTGCTCGAAATATATTTAAAAAAATTGTTTCGGATAAGTTTTGGCATTAGCAGCAATTTCATATTCATACTTTTTCTTCTTACGTTTCAGGACCCCCTTTAGATCTCGTCTGCTAATTTTGTATTAATTTCTTGCTACGTCGTCATGTGGATGTATCTGCTTTATCGAATGCTTTTTTTTTCGTGAGTGATGGCGCTGCAATTCTCCTTTCCAGTACTTGGGCTGATAGACTGCTGTTCGCCTGTTTTTTTGCGCGGGATATGCTCATGTTCGCGGATACCTACTTCGAAGTTCGCGACATGAGAGTTGCTTGCACGAAATAGGAGATCAAGAATGTTGCCAGCTCTTGTAGGTGTCTTCACCAATTGGGTCATGAACTTATCGTCTGCAAAATCAATGAGTCTTTGGTCGGTAGCAGTGCATTTGTCGGATTACCAATCAAAGTCGGGGACATTGAAGTCGCCAAGCACAATACTGTGTTGTGCTGTAAAAACATCGACGAGGGTGTTGTAAAGATCAAGGTCATCTGCAACCCTGCTATTAGGGGGGCAATAAACGGGAGTGATTTGACATTTTATATGTTTAACGACCACTTGGATTGATACTATGTCGTGCTGTTGTTTGGAATGGTGACTTCTAATATCTGCAGAGTGTTTCTCACGAGAAACAGCACACCTCCGCTCTCTCGGCCTTGTCTATCTTTGTGTAATAGTGAGTATCCGGGAGCAGTAAATTCGCCTAAATAATGCCTGGTACTCAATTTCATCCACGATTCTGTGATTGCTATTATGTCGATACTTTAATTCAATGCTAGGATACCTAGTTCTTCGATTTTGTCTCTAAGACTTCTAGTGTTCACGTAGTAACATTTGAGAGTACCGTTAGTCACATCGACTTGATTCGCTTGACTTATTTTGCTTATACCTTGAGGTCTTGTGTCGGAGCCAAGACTTTCATTTTCGTTTACACGGGTTGTACTAGCAGAGCTGCGACTACTGCCTCTACTGCCAGGAAGCTTTATGCCAGGACCTGTGGTGGTGTTTTGATGGGCGTTTGTATTTGTTGTGTATCTCGCATTGAAACAGGCGGAGGCCGCTGTGTCATTTCGTCGGGCACTGCTATCGTAGTTGTTGATATGATTCGTTAACGTTTTTCGACTTTTTTTTTTTCAAGTCCATCGCTGATGCTTTTATGGATGTTTTCGATGGTATCAAGTCCAAACGTCATAATGCGAGCCTTGTTGGTGATTCTATTAAAGTTAGAGTACGTTGGGTCGATCATCGTATCCCAATGATCCGAGTAAGAGATGTCTGGGCTTTGCAGAAAGTACTCCTGCCGCTGCCTCGAATGGAGACTGAGTGAACGAGCAGCCAGTGCAGGGCCGCACTGGAGGAAGTTTAGGATGGAAAGCGGTAAATGCCAGGTCGTAATTACTGGTGCCTGATAATCAAAATCTACCACACTAAAATTTCTCGTAAGGCGTAACTACCATGATGTTACACATGGAAAAAACAACAATTGGAATTTTGAATTTGGTATTTGAGTTTGTTACTCAAACATCCAAATCCGAGTTAATGATTGGTTGGATGGCGAAATCCGAGTTGATGTATATCTGGTTGGGGAGTACAAGCTGTTCACACAGAAGCACGTTGCCGTGCGCAGGTCCCGTGAGCGTATTTTGTAGCCCAATACTGTGTTTACAATTTGCTCAATACTACCACAGACTGAACCGTTACCAAAACTAGGATTACTCAGGCGAACCTCAATTTATGAAATGCATCATGGAAGATCAATAGCGTCAACAATGATACAATGGCAAAGTAGCCGTAAACGGTTGGATAAATTTTGGTAGATATCCCTGTTATGAAGATCCCGGAACAATATCGATGTTGATTCCAAATTGAACATGACGAGCAATAGGTTCCATTTTCTTGTGAAATTTTCATCACCTATCATTATACAAATCAGAGACTGGTACCACCTCGCCCAGATGGTCGTCAATTCTGTGCGACTAATCGTCGGAAGTGGCACCCAAAATATGATTATGCTACATATTTTCGTGCAGCCAGGAATATGCAAAAAAGAGAATAGACATAGAGAAATATCCTCTCCATTGCCAATAAACACATCAATTAGCGCAGGCAGGAGGGGTTTGCTTCGTTCAAATTGGACTGTCCTCAGAGGGATGGACCTAAGGTTGTTAATTAAATAGATAACCAGAACTGAGATTTATCGTACCGTATAATGTAAGACAAATTAAATGTGTGACGGCGAACACGATATAAAAATATAGCGAGTACTGGTGCCACTTATTCGCCAATCGAGCATAGGGAAGAAAGGTGAAGGCTGGGTATACAATTCGCTCAATACTGCCGCAGACTCAACAGTTACCCGAACTCGGGTTTCCCAGTCAAACTTATTATATGAAATGCGTCATGGAAGAGCGATAGCGTCAACAAAGAGCGTCCCATCCAATTTTAAATCAGACAATTAGCTGTAAACGGTTGAAGAAATTTTGGAAGAGACCCGTGTTTTGAAAATCCTGAAAAAATACATGTTATTTTCAAATTGAACAAAACGAGCTGTAGGTTCCTATTGTTATTTTTTTAGATTTTCATCACGCGTCATCTGCGGGACAAATCCGTAATTACACGAATCAGAAACTGGTACTACCTTGCACCAGATGGTCGTACCTTCTGTGCGACCAACCATAGGAAGCTGCATCCACAGAGCCACGTATGTGCTGACTAAGCCTATAAAATAAAATATACATCGAGACGAGTTGCAAGCAATCCGTTATAGATGTCCTACAGACGTCTCAACTTATGCCGAAGGAATCGCAACCAATGCTGAAAATGGACTACCCGATGCATCGATTACCGCTTCAAACAACATGGCGCGCCTTCTTCAGTTAAATACTAGAGGAAACTTGGATGTTTGTTTGCTTCATCTTTAAAACGAAGCATTAGCGAGATAAATCTGATTGATAAAAATATATTTGAATAAATTTCTTGTTCTGGTTGCAAAAAATAATGTTTGAATGCAAGGCGAACGCATTAAATTGATATATCACCTTAACATCTCCCTCTGCAATTGAAATTCACCCGACATCACACTTTTTTCTATTCGTAATTACAGAATTTGATCCATAAACTCGATGGAACAATCATTTGACATTCAAAACACATCAGCCATACCGAGAAAATTGCCAGGGAAAAATTGTTTAGCTACATCTCGAAATCCACTCTAGAGCCCACGATAGCAAAATTTACTCAACGAATTATATATGCAGAAAACACTAACAACCCTGTAGGAAACGTTACCTAATTGTTCCATCAGATTTTGGTCATCCATTCATAATTGCATTAATAGAGACACAATTCGAGTTTAAATGTACAAGCAAATGCTTTCCTGGCAACTCATTTCAGCTTGCTTGCATGTACGGAATAGTAGCGGTTC
Source organism: Gammarus roeselii (assembly GCA_016164225.1). Taxonomy (NCBI): domain Eukaryota; kingdom Metazoa; phylum Arthropoda; class Malacostraca; order Amphipoda; family Gammaridae; genus Gammarus; species Gammarus roeselii. Next base: position 10,016 of record SDVV010014006.1, on the reverse strand, counting down.
AGCTGAGCAAAATTCGACGTCAAATTGTCGTTATGTCATTCCTAGAACTTGCATCGTATTAAATAATATGTCAGGGAAACCTCAGACAATGTACATATGAACGCAAGAAATGATCCGTATCATAGTAATAAGGTTATTCTCTGCTATACGAAGTATGGTGTTCCTTCATTTCTACCAATTGGAGCCTAAAGCCATTTGTGTAGAGCTTCCATCAATACATAACTGTCATTCAACAAACGCGGCTACTCCTGCCATGTTGTTTCCAAAATTATGTCGTGTCATATAGGGTTTCTTGAGAGTATCTAATTATAGGCATCCTGTGATAATATACCCTAGTGTTCTTGTGATTTATTTTGCACTGTTCCTTGTCCGATCTTCATAATTTATCGTGGGATTTACCCTTCACTATTCCGTGTTATATTGTGAATGCATGTGCAGCTGGCCATTGTTGGCATGTTGTCACATGTTAGTGCTTTCCAAGGGAATCGGGACTTTCACGGGTGCTGGGGTGTGTTGCAAACAGCAACGAGCTAAGAAAATTTAGTTCCAGTTATGTATATGTCGAGAACAATGATTTGTGTTTAAACGCAGTGAAAAATATTAACTGTCAATTATAGGTCAAAGGCCTAGTCCCAATGCAGCAGGACCTTATGTGTAAAAGGAACCTTCGTATTATAATAAGTTCAATGCGAGACTTGCTGGCGTGCTGCATACATTACGTGGCGCAACACGCGATTTTTCAAGCAGTGTTTCACTAGCATTTCCACAATCACCCATCAAAATAGGAAATACCATTTTCTACAAGTTTGAGGTAGAAAAACGATTATTTCAGGGGTATCCATACTCAATAATTTTCAGAGAGTGATTACATTTCGTCTTCCTGGTTATCCGTTTTTTTTTCCAGAAGGGACCACATTTCGTGTTCATGATTATTCATTATTTTATTTTATTATTTCTAAAGGGGAAACGCCTCGTGTTACTGATAGTTCATGATCTGTGCGTGTACACTGACATACCATTTCCTAATTTTCTTGTATTGTGCTATCGGTCCATTATGTAATCATGACCCGAATGAGGTAAATTTTAATAAAACACGGTTACATCAATCACGTAATACCAGGTAGCGTATGTGTTCCTTCGTACTATTACCTTCCAATTTGTTCCTTTTTCAATTTTTAATATTGGGTGCAAAATGTAATGATGACACGCGTCAGAATTCCGAAGGAGATGAGCCTTTAGTCAAGTTTAAATTCGTAGAAAGTAGACAGCATAAACACGTGTAGCCTCGAACTTAGCCTTACATAATACGTTGTATCAGGTAAGTTGTAACGCAGTGCCTATGACTCTTGCCAGCGTGACACCGAGGTCTCCATCAGAATGATATCTTTTTTAGATGTCACGCAGCAATGCGAATTGTGACGTTGTATGTTTCATGTGGTGTCATACGTAATCATCTTAATATTGTATATGTTCTACATCAAACACCCTTTCATGGTGTTTTCCCAGAGACACCGATCATTCCAGTTATTCAAATTGTGTTTTCTTTTGGGGACATTGTAACTTCCCTCTATTCAATACCTAACATGGCCTTCCATCTGGGGTGATGCACCAGGCTGAGTTTAACCATGCTGTTTTCCCTGTGTGCAGCCTCCCCAGCCTGACATTACAGTAACTCATTCAATATCCACTTACCTCGTCCTACAACGCCGGCCAAGTATGGGTGTGAGCCTCCCTCACACACCCCACAGATTTTTACTGCAACTCCGTCTCCTGGTCGTCGTCAAGAATATATTAGGCTCCCCTTGCATTTCTGCAACAAATACGCTCAGCCTTACTCACCAGTGTCCGTGTCGTTATTCCTCCCCAGCTCGTTCATGCGCCCCAGACCGAAAACCTAAAGATCTTCTCTATCATGATACCATAAAATTATAGAAATTGCTTGACCAAAAGCTTGATTGTTTGGATTTCAATTATAAATTGCATTTATTTAGGCAGTTATTTATTCATGGGAGTATTGAGGCAGTATGTCAGTTAATGCAGCGAATTCTGCGAGCTGAAATTCATCTCAGTGTTATGTTTAAACAACAACTAAAATCAATGAATGAGACGATGAACATCTGTAACTGTTACTCAAGGTCAATCCCACCTTTCTATTGACATTGTGCTCGTTTCACTCAAGTGCATCAAGGTGCTTGAATATAACAAAAAATATTGATGAATTGGGAGATCGAATCACTGTTTAATAGTAAACTGACAACCATATGCCAAATTTCAATTATTTAGCCACCAACAAAATTCCGCAATAAAGTGATAAGAAAAAGGTTGGCATATATATATATATATATATATATATATATTAAAACTTTTAATTCAAGCAAGCTTTTCAATTGAGTTGAAGTATACGCGTTCTAACTCAGTAACGGCAGTTGTCTCATTTTAGTCTCTAAAAGAGGACACTGCTCACGATCCTGGTCATCCGTCTGAGCACACGTATTTGATGCTACGACAGATTTGTCGACTTGTCCAATAACGAAATAAATAATTCAATTTGACATAAATATGGACTGATTCCGTTCAATAATAATCACAGACTGGTTTGCTGAACATCTGATGGAAAACATAAAATATTTCAACTCCATCAACATGCGCTGGATTCAAAGATCAATGAGGTGGATCCTATCACGAGAAGGAAATTATATATCATCAAAAATTCGGTTCTAAACTCTCAAAGCCCCATAATACCGCCATTTTCAGTTACTTATAACGTAGATAAGCACCACATCCTGTTTGAGAGACATCATTTATTGATGTCGATGGTTTAGGTTGTCATGAGCCTTGCTCTAAATATTCTAATGCAAAACAGTTTTCAACGTCACAAACCATCAACTTCAAAGGGTTATGTCTCGGAAAGAGCCCGTCCGATCGTTATATTCTTAACTGTACCACTATGTTGTATAGTAATACGGTATTGCATTGTAATACGAAGACATTAGCGGAACACTAGGGCTTTAAGGCCAGGATAAGAATTGACAAATCAACTTATTATGAGTGCGTTCCACATTTTATCACATTATTTCGTTATTGTTTCCCCTTTATTATTTTTTTCAGGCATTTCACATGAAGGTCAAATTTGCAGCACAGAAACCTTGTCTCTTATGCGCGATTATACATTTCTATATGAAGTTCCTGACAAGTTGGTATTGCCGGAATACCTAACTTAGTAATGCTGAGTTACAACCTTATTACTATGAAACGAACTATGTAAGTGTGTTCATGTATACATAGGGAAGGGTTTCACAACCTATTATTTTACACTGCGTTAATTCAACGTATTACGACACGATTATTTGACGTCGAATTTTCCAGTTTAACGGTATAATTCCATGATTGTAAACAACATAAATTTAGTTGCCTAAACCGCTTTCACTAGTAGAATCATAGTCAGGTTGTCTCTATCGCTTCAACTATGACTGGATGTCCAATATTTGCTGGAACAATTAGGTATATTTTCTTACCACGCTTATACCTGTCCTTTGTAGGTATATATCGTTAAATACATTTTGTTACAGTGATTTCTAACATGGGTTTTGACTGTTAACCAAGCCATTTTTCACCTTGGATTTTCTTTGTATGGCCCCAATCTTTTGAATACCAAATGATTGTTTAAATGAGTTTATTGATGAAATTCTGCAATTCCGAAACGAAATAGTGTTATATGGCGTGCAATTCAATTGCAGAAGGAGATCAACCGGTGATTTATTATGTTAATGCATTCACCTCGCATCCGAAAATTATTTATTGGAAGCAGAACAGAAAAATTATTTGAAGATATTTTTCATACATCGCGTTTCTCTCGCTAACACTAAGCGTTTTCAATATGCAACAAAAGGACATCCAAATTTCCAATATTCTTTACCTGAAGAGAGCGCGCCATGATGTTCTGACTGGTGAGCGAAGCATCGGGTAGTCCATTTTCATGGTGTGTTGCGTTTCCTTCGTCATAAGTTGAGATTTTTGTGGGACAATTTATACGATTGGCCTCGATTTTTTTTTAAGCTTTGACAGCACATACGCGACTTCGTGGGTGCCACTTCCGTCAATTGGTCGCACAGAATGTACGACTATCTGGCGTGAGGTGGTACCAGTTTCTGATTCGTATAAATACTGACTTGACTCGCTGATGATAGGTGATGAAAATCTAAAAAAATTAGCCTGTAGCTTGTTATGTTAAATTTGAAATCATCATTGATTTTGTTCTGGGATCTCCATAACATGAATATCAAGTAAAATTTCTTCAACCGTGTACTGCTCCTTTGCTATTTTATTATTGGGTAGGACGCTCTTTGTTGACGCTATTGCTCGCCCATGACTCATTCCATAAAATGAGGTTCAACTGGGTAATCCTGGTTCTGGTAACGGTTTAGTCTGCGGCAGTATTGAGCAAATTGTATACACAGCCTTCCCCTTTCTTCCCTGTGACTAATTGATGAAAAAGTGGGGCCGGCACTCGCAACTCTTGGGTCCATTCAGTAGATTCGGAGCCAAGATGCCACACTCAATTTATCTTATTTATAATTCGGAAAGAAAATCGGAAATAAGATTATTTATTTATTCAACTACCTTAGGTCCATCCCTCAAAGGTTGTTCCAATTCGCACGAATTGATGTGTTTATGCGCGTCTTGGTGTTCTTATTGTCATAAGAAAAGACATTTCTCTATGTCAATCTTTTTCTTTATGCAGATTCCTGGCTGCACAAAGTTTCTGTAGCGTAAACCGATTTGGTCTAAACTCAGAAACCAAGTCGTATAAAAAGTTATTCTAATGTATTACAACAATCTGTCTGAATTGTAAGCAGAAGATTCATGTGGTCATCTTATATGGCCAATATTTTAACGGAAGTAATCCAGTCGTTTTTTAAAGTCCCCGGCAGGAATTTAAGGAGCTACAATGAAACCTTTCAACAAATTTGAATGCATTTCGCAGCACAAAAAAAGGAAATGGCAAATGAAGCTCGCCTAGACGTTTTACTTCAAAACTAAACCCCCTTGCTATCAAAAGGTAAATCTAGTTTGGGCCAATTGGCCTAGTTGTTGCCTCACACTTTTATACAGTTGAAAACATCTAACTTGTAGCCCATCCTATAATATTCACTTAAAACATTGTACGCAACAAGAGATTCCGAAATCGTTGTATATCAGCTCGTTCCATTTAGTTTTTTGCCGTAAATAGTAAAAAGATGATTGAATGATAAAAAGCTGCGAGATCATTAACTTGAGTTCATGATTTATATGAAAGGTAACCGATGCCAATAACAACTGGACAGTGCAAATGCAAAGAAGAAAACATTTCAGCACGAGTTTTCAGCATCGGATAACAGCGTGACCACAAGCGACCGAATATACGGCCGTTTTGACGGCCGAATAGCTTCTCTGGGAATGTTCCCATAAATTGTAGGGTAGCAATAGGAGGAATCAATGCCAAATATAAATGTGTGCGAACTCTTGGATGACGTCATTTATTGGTTCATATGGCAGAGTTAGAGACCATTTCAAGAAATTTATGAATTGACGAAATCATATAGAAATGATTTATAAAGGTATATAGATATTCAACCAGGATTTCAAATAAAATTAAGATGGCTTTTTTGCACCGTCTGTTTTATCAGGAATTATATACCTAACCACCATATGAACATCGATGTAACACTGCCGATTGGTGGTCATGCATCAAGGCTGTTGTGTAATTATTTATACATGTTACTCATAAAAAAATCCTCGTTCATTTGCAGCATAATTTGTTTAATCACGGTGATATCCCCATAATTGAGAAAACTCCGTTTCCAAATTTGTTTAATATGAGTCCGATACGATAATGTACAATTTCACGCAGAATGACTATACAAAAGTTTCTGTAGGATAATGCACAGAATTAAGATTCAATAATTAGATCGGAATTTTTAGGTTTTTGTAAACACGTAGTAGAACTGTGTTCCAAACCGGTTGTCTCACATTTTTGAAAGCTAACGCGCTTCATCCAAATTAAAAGTTCAGTCATTGCTTTTACGTTCATGCCTAGAGCATTGTATGTAGTTGAACTGCTTCCAAACATTGCGCAATTCCCTCGGCACCTTCACTGATCAAATGTCTCACGTTTTCCTTCACCGGTAGAAGCAAATGGAGCACTGATCCTATGTTTCTTGTTTTCATTCACCAGCCAAAGCAAATGGATCACTGATCACCTGTTTCTTGTTCTTGTACAGCGGCAGAAGTGAATGGATCATTGATCATCTGTTTCTTGTTTTTATCCACTGTGAAAAGCCAATGGATTCACTTATTACCTGTTTCTCCATTTCATTCACCGGCAGAAGCAAATGGAACACTTATCATCTGTTTTTTGATCCAATTCACCGGCATCGGCACATGAATCACTTATTATCTGTCTCATGTTCTCGTTCACCGGCAGAAGCAAATGGATCACTAATCATCTGTTTTTGTTCTCTATCCCCGGCAGAAGCAAAATGATCAATGATCATTAGTTTCTTGTTCTCCTACACCGCCGCCGTGGCCGAGTGGCTAGCGTATCCGACTGCAGTGTCAGCTTCTGGTGCTGCATGTCGCGAGTTTGTGCCTCGGCAGGGACACGGCGGTCTTGTGGCGGGGAGATTGGACTCCTCCCCCCCTCTGTGTCTGCCTAACTTAGCCACCCTCCTAACTTGGGGGCAACGGCTGTATGTCTATACATACATACTCATACACCGGAAGAAGCAAACGGATCACTGATCTTCTGTTTTTTGTTCTCATTCACCGGAAGAAGCAAATAGAACACTGATAATCTGCTTCATAATCTCAGTCACTGGCAATAGTATATTAATCACTGATCATCTGTCTCTTGTTCTCATTTACCGGTAGAAGCAAATGAATCACTGATCATCTGTTTCCTGTTCTCGTTCATCGACAGGAGCAAATGGATCATAGGATCATCTGCTTCTTGTTCCCATTCAACGGGAGAAGAAAATTGATCACCGATCATCCGTTACTTGTTCTCACTCAGCGACAGGAGCAAAAGGATCACTGATCATCTGTTTCATGTTCTCATACACCGGCAGAAGCAAATGGATCACTGATCATGTTTTTTGTTGTCATTCACCGGCATAAGCAAATGGATCTCACTTCCCTATCAAACTTCAATGCTCATAATTGACTGGCAAGCGCCGGCTGCTGAAATCTTGTCTTAGATGGGTTAACAACTTTCAAAGTTTGATACTTCCAGCCATCCCAAAATTGAGTCTGAATAGCAGTTTAGATTTTAGTTGCATAAGCCCACCAGGACGAACTGTAGACAATATCAATCCCAGGATTGCAATCTTATGTTTCTTTTTAGATCTGCACACACCAAAAATACCCGGAAACGTATTTAACAGCAAAAGTACATGAGAACGCATTTTTCCTGTTATAACGAGTTATCCGTTTCCATAAAATAACGTTTTTCGAACAAAAAAAATGGAGAACGTAAAATACAAAACAGTATATATAAAATCCCAGCTGGGACGTAGAATATTGCTACCGTATCCACTGCGTGTCGTAGAAGACGACTTAAAGGGCGCCCCGTAGCCGGGATTAAAATCGTGTTACCGTAACCCCTGCATGTCGTAAACGGCGACTAAAAGGGTCAAAGCGAACGAGCTAAGAATCCCGTTCTCTGTTTAACCCTTTCCCAAACATGGCAAGACGAGCGGGGGGAGGAGAGATTCCCCCCCTCCGAATCCTATTGTTAGGGTCGCTGAATGTGCGTGGCTGCAGTACGAATTAAGTAAGGAGGTGAGAGTTGGTGAGATGTTTGTGAAGAGGAATTGTTATGTGTTGGCACTGGGTGAGACGAAGTGGAAAGGTATGGACGAATGTGAGTTTGATGTGGTAGATGGAAGAAAGTCTTGTGTTTAGCAAGGCTGGGCACGAGAAGGTGTGGTGTTGATATTGAGTGATCGGTTGGCTAGTAGCGTTACCGAGTGGAAGGAGGTGTCCTCAAGATTGATGTGGGTAAAAGTTAGGTTAGGCGTAGAAAGATGGGTATTTGTGAGTGCATACGGTTCGGGTAGCGAGAGGAATGAAGAGGAATGGAGCATTGTTGTATTGACCTGAATGGGTGTTTGAGTGTTTTGATGGTCAATTCAATGTGGTGGTTTACTGGATGACCTGAATACGAGAGTTTGAAATGTAGTGGTGGAAAATGTGATAAGAAGGTATGGCATTCCCAGTAGAAATGATAATGGAGTAGACGTGATAGGCCTGTGTATTGAGCAGGAGTTGGTGGTGGGTAACAGTTTGTTCATGAAGCAACATATCCACAGGTTCACATGGGTAAGGATGGCTTGCGGTGCAGTGGTGGAGAGAGCGCTGATGGATTTTGGGCTGATTTCAAGAAGAGTGGTGGGAGGCAGTGGAATGTGTGAGTGTTGAGATGTGAGGGTGGAGTAGTTTCAGGCCAATTACTGGTGGAAGGTAGATTAAGAGTGGAGCAGAGATGGAAGGGCAATACAAGCGTAGGAGGAGGAAGAGAGATTGTGAAAGTGATTGATGCTTTGCTGAGATGTGCGAAGAATGCTTGTGGTGCGCACCGTGTGGGAAGGTGAAGGAGGAAAAGTTGTGAGTGGTGGAACGAGAAAGTCAAACTGGTGTTTGAGGAGTGGTTGCAGGTGAAGTCAGTGGTAGCCTATGAACGCTACAAAGAGATGAGCCACGAAGTGAAGCGAGTGGTGAGGGGAGCCAAAAGGGACACTGTTGCCAGGTGGGGCAGACGGTTGTGCCTGAATTTCGAGATGAACAAAAATATGTTCTAGAAAGAAGCGAAAAGGGTGAGAAAGGGAGGGACCGGAAAGAAGGAGGTGGTGAAAGATGAACACGACCAGTTGTTGCTGGAAAGTGGTGATGCACGGAAGGGGTGGGCCGAGTATTTTGATGAATTGTTGAATGTCCGGGATGAGAGAGAGGCTGACCTTGTTGCTGTGGGTGGTGGTGCTCGGATAACAGGTTTGTAAGAAAGGATTGTGGCGAACATTACCAGGGAAGAGGTGCAGGAGGAGGTGGAAGTGATGCAAGCATGGAAAACCTCTGTTTGTTATGACGTAGCGACCGAGTGCCTGAAACTTGGTTGAATAACTATTGTCGAATGGTTGGTGGGGCTACTGAACTTGTGTTTCGTGACCGGCGTAGTCCGATTCAGTGCCTCAGTGCTTGTATTGATCCTCTGTATAAGGGCAAATGAGATAGAAATGAATGCTGCAACTCGAGAGGTATCAGTCGGTTTTGTGTGGTTGGAAAGTTGTACAGAAGCGTGCTGATCAAAAGGATTAGTGACTGCACATGCTGCGCAATTGGAGCGGAACTGTGCGACTTTAGGGGTGTTAGAGGGTGTGCCGATCAAAGACTTGCAGTGAGACAGGTCTGTGAGAAGTTCCTTGCAAAGCGATAGGGTGTGTTCTGTGATTTCATGAATGAGGATGACAGGATTGACAGGAAATCACTGTTTAGGGTGTGGCGTTTGATTGGAATGGGCGGTTACCTGGGGAAAGCGGTGCAGAGTTTTCATGTTGGAAGCCGAGCATGTGTCAGTGGGGGAAGCGAGGTGAATGATTGGTTCACACTGGAAGTTGGACTCGGGCAAGGCTGGGTGATGTCTCTCTGACTGTTCAATCTCTATATGGATAGGGTGGTCAGGGAGGTGAACGCGAGCGTGCTGGGTCGTAACTTGGAGCTGTTGGAACCGAATGGACAGAGTTGGCAGTTAAGCCAGTTGCTATCGAGTGAACATGGGTGAAAGTGAAAAAAGGAAGTTCAGTGCTTCAAGTGTCTGGGCTCCCATGTGGAGGTGACTGAACTAGTGGAAACTGAAGTGAAGGCGCGAGTGATGGCGGGGTGTTAAGTGTTGGGTGCACTGAAGAGTGTAATCAGCTGTACGACGTTGGGGTTGGAAGCAGAGAGAGGGGTTGTATGAGGGTGTTGATTTGTATATATATATT
>SDVV010014005.1:0-14933 GCA_016164225.1 Gammarus roeselii | reverse complement strand
TCATGTCATGTGCACGTCATGTGCAGGATAGTCACCGACGCCATGATGGTGGGGTGTCATGTCATGTGCACGTCATGTGCAGGATAGTCACCGACGCCATGATGGTGGGGTGTCATGTCATGTGCACGTCATGTGCAGGATAGTCACCGACGCTGTGATGGTGGGGTGTCATGTCATGTGCACGTCATGTCCAGGATAGTCACCGACGCCATGATGGAGGGGTGTGTATCATGCATCATTCCTGTTAAGCATATAGAACCTTGATAAACAAAATCGAAGGAAGAATCGATTATCAAATTGTAGACGGCGTTGATTGACTTTTTGTATAAAATGAAGTGTTGTTGGGTGAAAACGTGTCTGCGAGGAACAATTTTTTTCGGAAACAATCTGAACTTCAAATGTTTTAGTGAAGATAATTCCACATCCTCATTCTCAGTGTGGCTGTAGTTGTACATCAAATATACTATAGAATTAATATTGTTCCCATCAATGATAAATGATCGGGTAGCAGATGTCGTTGTATTCACACGGAAATTCAAGTCATAACTATCTTGTGGGTACCAATGTATTTGAAACACTCACAAATTGGGTCAATTTTAGCGGGAAAAACAGATTTAGATACACGAATAACAATATATCCTGTAATATCTCTTTTCCCCCTCTAAAACCATTCGAAGTGTTGTGTTACTGATGTTTCTAATACAGTTCACTCCCGGGGTTGGAGGATACACACTGAAAATATATATAGTTTTTTAACGGTCGCCTTTTGTCTCTTGTTTCCAGCGTGAACTTTACCGACTTCTGCATCGACCTTCTCGTCAATTCTCCAAACGACATCGGCTTCTCAGACGACTTCGCAAATGTAGAAGATAGCATCTGGAAAGCAATTGTCGTAAGTGCGCCCAAACACTAAATTGCCGCTCCAGAGGTCGATAATGAAAGTAAGTGCAGTTTATTGGTTTATTTTAAGCGATACCGTAGGAAACCATGTGAATAAGGGCGTTTGTTGTATATATATAATTATTCTATATTATTACACCAACGGCAAATAGGAAAGTCTATCAGATATGATAGACTCTTCAATTAATTAATGATATAGATATTTCATAAAGTTCAATGCAAGCAAATTTATTAATTATTGTGAATGCAAAATTATTTAAGTTCTGACATGAACAAAGTTGGCGCTCATCCTTCGCTCGTTTAGGAAGTTTTAATTGCACAAAAATAAATCACTTCTCACCTAGAAATAGATGAGCCAGATTTTCGTTTACTTCGACTCAGTAAAACTAAAATTTGTCTACAATTATTAACCTTCAAAGAATGATGACACACCTACGAACGACTGATTTGATTTGTGCAGACAAATTCAATTCCTGGCCCATCCAATTAATATTTTCAAAATTTGTTTACTTATTTAGACATCTAGCAAATTCACAATTAAAAGAAAAACCCACTGCTCAAGCGGTCAACCCGCAGTGTACATCGAATCCATCCATTTTACTCCAGGCTTTGCTATTCAAATACTATTGCATGATCCATTCCAGAACGGCAAGTGGACAGGCCTGCCTGGCGCCATTCTCGCTGGTAAGGCTGACATGGTGATGTCGTCGATCAAGATTAACTCCCAGCGAGAGCAAGTCATGGAGTTTACGGTACCGTTCCTAGACACGGGCATCACGATAGTCGTGTTGAAGAGGACCGGCATCATCTCACCCACTTCATTTCTAGGTAGGGGGAGAAATCTGCAAACAATGAAAGTGGAAGATATCCCAATTAAGAGAAATTGAAGACGATTTAACATCTCCTAAACTTGTTCACATGCAGTAATGAGGTGGTTGTGTTTTGTAATCTTATTTACATTGCTGGCCAAACGAATAGACTTAAAATTCATGAGAATTTGAAGTTGCATTAGAATCGGTGAATGTTGAAAAAAATACTATTATGTCACTGATTTACAACAGATTAACAGAACCAAATTAATGACGTAGACATGCATTGTCTCCCCATAATTATAATTTGTGTGAATGCATGCGTTGACTGTTAGATGGAACTGAAGCTTTGGATGACAAGTTCATGTCACTATGAGCGTAAATATTATAATTGATACCTATTGTAATCATAAACATGTAGAATGTTCTCTGAGAGAACTGAACAAACCACAACCAGTTAGTTTGACCTTGATTTACGGCGCTTGAAATCAATTTACAGAGTCATTTGATCTTTCATCGTGGATGCTCGTTCCTCTGTTGGCCATCCAAGTTGCCGTCGTGGTCATCTTCCCCTTCGAGTTTCTCAGTCCCGCGAGTTATAACCTGAGGGTACGTTCTCTTAATTACTGGTTCACCTATGTGAGATCATCGTAATCATAATACGAATCGTAGGTGTGGTGATGCCTGTTGTATTGGATCATTAAATGTGAGTGAGGAGTATCATCAATAAATGTTTAATGTGAGTGAGGAGTATCATCAATAAATGTTTATTCCTGTGAGTTGTGAACGAGAGGAACATTACGTCATGAACCAGGAATTATTGCATTCTTGATGACGTCACTTTTCAAAATGTGTGGCCAAGTGTGCAAAAGCAACCCGTCGGAGTATTGACTGTGAAGCTCTCCGAAAAGATGGTCCACGTTGAATGCGTCCATAAAAATCATGAAATGTCAAAGGCATTTCTTTTGCAGATGCGCCACCCTGTGACCATCTGTTCTCCTTAAATTGTTCAAGACACTATGGCTGGGGTGGGTCGTCCTCTTCCAAGCTGCAGTAAATGTCACTGCCCCAAAGTATTTACGGCAAGGTCAAAGTAAACAAGACAGGGCGGCTACCAGCCTGTTTAAAAGAGCGATGATGGAGCTAAGATTGTTTTAACAAGTTGTCGAGCGTATGTTAAACAGAGTGTCGATTTTACTTCGAGTACAAAGATGAGGTGAGGAGGAATACAGTTAGAATATATTAAACACTGAAAAAAGTACCGAGAGAAAGTTGTAGAAGGTGAAAAGGTTAGGAATGCAGTGGAATAAATAGGCCTATTTCGCACAATATGTCGGCAAGAAACTTAATGGAATAACATGGTTGTGTTACTCTTTAGATGCTGAGCTAAAATTATGAATTTAGCAGAAAGTGTGCAAGACTGTAAATAAGTATCACATTCCTCTTCAACTTACTATATAATTACGGTGATTGAAGGCCTGGGCGACATGATTTCTTAAGGACGTAAACCACTGAATAAAATACACGTCGCTGTCCTTTGAAGTAAAATTATTCTTCAGCTGATTAATTTTACTGTTGAATTAACGTTCCATTAAATAGATGAACATTCAAGAAGCTCGAATGTTATTTGGTATTTCAAAGGAAAGGATACACAATTTCTCCTGTTCTTCATAACACATGAAATAACTGAATAAACATGTCAAATCCAATAATCGTTCACCAATACCTATAAATGAGTGCATTTCGACGGAAACATGAGATTAAATAGACAATGTCCTGAATACAATCATTGTTCTGCTCATGGTCATGATCGCAGCATTGTTCGATACATCTAATCCTTTGTTTCGTATGTTATTTTAGAAACCAAAATGTTGCTTATGAACAGCATACCTTTGTGCATAGCTGTTTTCAAAGATTGATTGTTGCAACTGCCAAATCAAGATGGTGGTCATTCCATTTTAAAACAGAATGGCATGGGCTATCTTTATTTGTGCCTCAAAAAATATTGGAATGATCTGGTGAAGTTTAGTATAACAAATGCATTGCTGTTATTCCTCCATAAAGGAAATGACGAACGTGATTTTCTTCAATAATGTTCAACTGCGCCTGTCCATACGTCAACCCAGATTGCATGAACATGGTGCTCTGTGTTGGCGTATTGAACACGTCCATTGATCTCAAGAAATTTTCTTCTGCCCTCCGTTTACCGGAGTGAAATCCTTTGCACACGTCTTCCAATGCGCCTCTTAGAATTAAATAATGCAAGCCTTTCTTAGATCCTTCTGTCAAAGATCAGATTGCTTTCCATTTGGTCTCGCCCAATCATAAATTAGAGATCTAAAGACCAATCAACAGGGACGGAAATGGGGCTATTGATCTGAATAAATACAGTCAAAGGTTATACTGCCAAAAAAAAAAGAGCAAAATATGTCTCAAGATGAGGCGACTGAAGGATTCTTGGCTGTGGGAGATATTCGCTCACGGGCCATATAACGTAGATAAGTCCAATTGTTGACATTTTTGACGTATTCAGCAAAGTGAATTCGAAATAAATAAAACTTATTAAGAATTTCTCGATTTGATTGAACTGGAGCATAAATAAATGAAGATCACAAACAAAAAAATACAATAATTATCGCTCGGAATGGATTCGGGATGACTCAAGCAACGTTCTAACACAAGTGAAAGCACGTTTAGAAGTAGATAATGTTTTGGTTTGAATAAAATCAAACCCTTTCGAACATTTTCATTTCCGACCTGTTACAAAAGATGTGTTGGAAGAACCATTAATATTTCTGTAATATCTCTACTAACGTAGCAATGCCGTCAGCATTGAATGACAGGTATTTCTCTCGGATTTTTTTTTGTGAAATTCATCCATTTACAGTACCTTGAAGATCTGCGTTTTTTTACACGTTTAACCACAGGTTTCAAGTACCACATCTACATTTAGGGGTCAATATCGTACCATGGTACTGGGGTGAGTTAGTAAACATAAAATAAAATACAAAAAGAATGAGTTCGAAGAAGCACTATCTTAGTTCTTTTATGTTTCCACCACGTCTTCAACTGTTCTTACCGCCCTGCCTAACAAAGTTATGATGATTCATCTCTATCATTCTCAGTAGCCCTCACCGTTCTACGACCTCGTATCACCGCAGTTGGACCACATTGCATCACACCACAAAGCGATGTGGCTGTACATCTCTCGAGTTATGTCAGCGCAGAGCTATTGAGACTTGGTTCTGCTTATTGCAGGTTTATGGGCAACGTTTGGGCGATGTTCGCTCCTATTTTACTAGCTATTTAAACGGCCCACCTCGCCTTCATGATCACCAAGAGAGGAGTTTTACGACCAGTCGGGCCTCGCAGATAAGAGAGTACGTCCTGAATGAGTCGTTCGCGATGTCATCCTGGAATGGTCGGACTTTTAATATAGAGGACGGAGAGACAAAATGCCCGAAACGTCAGTATATGGCCTGAATGAACTTTTTAAGGCGGATGAGTTAATATTCCTTGTTTCCGAATGGAACCTAACAGTGACAAACTGAATGACGTTGATAAAGTGGTTCACATCAATGAAACCCATGATGATTTGCATTTTTCCGTGTCAAAGCAGGTATAAATGTAAGTCAACATGAGTTTCGGTCATTTTTTGGGAAGAGGAGCCTGCAAACGAGTGTTTGTATGTGTTTAAAAGTGTTTGCAATTGGAAGAGGTCATCAACAGGATTGCGGCGCAAAGTGGGTTGCCAATTCATAGTAAGAATATTAGTTCTGAACTAAAACGTCTCGGAGAGCATCGTGTGTCTGTGTATTTTCTGTTTTAACAGATCAAGAAATGGAAAGTTTGTAGAAGGAAATAGAATTTTACGATCATACTCGAAACAAATAAAATCAGCACATGATGTGATAGTCACCGACCCACGGTGCTTATCTGAGATTGTCACAGTTTCATTCCTCGTTAAACCAATTCTGACCGGTGTCATTGCTGGACACCGTTATGCCACGAGCAGGTATCATGTTGGGCACCTCTTATACCACGTTCGTGCCATGGCCGGAAACGAATTTAAACGCACGGGTGTCATTGCCGGACACCGTTTCTAGCTGTTGAGAGACCTTTAGCTGTTTATGAATTCCGCGGGAAGTTTTTTCTCTTCCCCGACAACTCTATACTGGAAGAAATTGTGTGGGATACCGTGTGTGAAACGCTTGACAACGATTTTGTAAACATCATCATTCCTGGTCACTCTGTTCGCATCTAGAATAAAACAAAAATCGCTCACTCGACGTTTTCTTTACCCTTCGTTATCTTACACACTTCGATCATGTCACCTCTGACTCTACATTTCTCAAGCGGATAAAGGTTGAGTTTACGTAGTCTGTCATCGTACTATTTATTTCGCAGCGAATAGCTAAGTTTTGTAGTTCTACGTTGAACTTTCTCGAATTTAAGAGCGTCTTTTCTCAGGTATGGAGACCAGAATAGGGCGAAATACCCAAGGTGCGGTCCTACAAATGCATTATTTAACTTGAGAATACTGTCTCTGCTCTTGTGCAAGGTTGTGTGGGATATCGTGTCAAACATGTTATTGCCTTTTTGGCAGCTCCTTTACATTGCTCGCTGCTTTTTAAGTTATTTTTACAGTTTCTTTCCGGACATTGAATATTCGTGATCAAGGCTATGATGATCAATGTGGATAACCTTACACCTGTCGACGTTGAATTTTATTGACCACTTTTTTGACCAAGAAAGAAATTTGTTCAAGTTCAACTGAATCGGCTCTCTCTCAACTTTGATTTTAAATATTTTCCTCGCTTAGTATCGTCTGCAAACTTGTTATTGTTCGAGAGTGCATTGCTATCGAGATCGTTTATGAATAATATGAAGAGAACTGGACCTAGCAGGGGTCCTTCAGGCACGCCGCTTGTAACATTACTCCAGGAGGAGGAAGCTCCGTTAAGTACGACTCGCTGCCGTCTGTCCGTGAGCCAGCATTTTATCCAGTTATTTAGCTGACCTCGAATACCGATGATGTGCAATTTACCATTTAAGCGTTTGTGAGGGATTTTATCGAAGGCCTTCTGAAACTCAAGGTTAAAGATGTCGATCGGAGATTTTGCGTCCTGACGTTCATTCAAATTCCTGAAAAAAAACGTCAAGCCATGCTGAGAGTCACCTATCAACTGGTTTGATCCCAAGAATTTTGTAATTTTATTCGTGATCAAACTTCCCATCTATATGACAGTGACTGAGGGGAGATTAATTGGGCGGTAATTGCCGGAACACTTTTGCCCCTTTTTTTAAATTGGGGTAACATTGGCCTTTTTCGATTGAGAGGGGCAGGCACCATTTATGAGAGATTGGGTGAAAATGTTTGATATATATTCGTCGATTTCTTTTATACTCTCTTTAAGAATTTTGAAGAGAACTTGGTCTGTACCTGGAGATTTTGTAGCTTTCGATTTACCCCTCTATTTAATATCTTCGTCAGGAAAAAGTTCACCGTGCTGAGGGTTCAATTTGGCTTTGCGCTGTGATAGCCTCAGGATTAGGAATATCATATTTCTCCAACGTAAATACAGAACATCAGTTTTTTTCAAGTAGGACACTCATTTTAGTTGCGTCCGTTGCTAGCTCACCAATAACTTTCTCAGGAGGACCAATTACCGATCTTAATTTTTTTGTCCCGAAATATAACTAAAAAGATACTTTGGGTTAGTTACGGCAGTGGTCGCAATTTCATTATCGTAATCTTTCTGTTTCCCTTTCATGACCTTCTTCAAAACTCCTCTGCTAATTTTTAATTCATTTTTTGCCTCGTCGTAATGTTTTTTTTTTCGAGGGCCTTGCTTCATTTTGCAAATGAAGATGCTGCAAGTCACCTTTCCAGTACGTAGGCTGATTCTTTGCTTTTAACCTGTTCTTGCGCATGAGATGCTCACATTCAATCATTTTAAGTGCAACCAAAAAATGATGTAGCTATTGAATGATATCATGTCGGGTAGTTTTACTTGCTGACGATCTTGACTCTCTTAAGCCATTAAAGCTAGGTAATCTAAAGTGAAGGACTTGATCGCCATTCATTGACGTTTTTTCACTCGAGCTCTATCACAAAATGGACACAGTTATGGTCGCTAGTTCCGAGGGATTCGCCTACTTCGTCGTTCGTGACATGAGAGTCGCATGGACTAAATAGAAGTTCAAGAATATTGCTACCTCATGTAGGTGTCTTTACAACTTGGCTTACGAACTTATCTTCAGCAAAATCAATCAGACGTTGGCCAGTGTCCTTACATTCGTTTGTTTCTCAATCAATGTCAAGAATATTGGAGCTTCCAAGCACTATTCTGTTTTGTGCTTTGACATCACCGACGAGGGTGTTGTAAAGATCGAGGTATCTGCGACAATGTTTTTGGGAAAAGATAAACTAGGGTGATTTGACACTTTGAATGTTTACCGACTACTTGAATTGCTACTATGTTGTGTCTGCTGCTTAGAATAGAAACATCTATTTTGTGAACAGTATTTTTTACGAGGAACAATACTCTTCCACATCTTCAACGTTAACGTCTAGATCCCAAATTCTTGCCACCATCTTCATAATCTATTAAAATCCGACTCCAACATGAAAAATCAGGCCTGATCTCAAATTCTGCTTGTTTTGTTACTTATGTCTGGAAACGAGTAGTCCTTAATATTAAATTGTTGAAGAATGATCGTCAATTGAGAATTATTATCGAACACAATGGAAGAAAATGTGAAGTGGAGGTTCCAAATGAATTACTTTCCGCTGTTTTATCGTGCTAGTAATAAAAATTAGGTACTGATTTTGTTACCGGAAGTTTCTGTGAAATAGCATAATGTGTCTTGGCTTAGATCGTAAAATTGCATCGGTAAAATTCGTAGATGTGTTCTAATATTCTAATGCAATAATCGCAAGCAAATGGATTGTTCGCTAGCATAAGCGACCAAAACTTGCCCGGAAAAACATATCAATTTATTTTCAATTATACGTGGATAATGTCGTCATTTAACTAAAATGAACTGAACACATAAAAAAAATTATGTAGGATTGCTCCGCAAAATTCAAAGTACGTGCTCCCACAAATATATGAATTTCTGATAAACAGGCCATGAAGCTGTATCTCATATCTGCACAATCAAAAATTTAATAAATGTTTCGTGCACTTGCTTGAACATAATATTTTTTTGTAGCGTTTACATGATCTAAAGTTACGATCACAGAATTATTCATGCAGTCAATAATCGTTATAATAATACAAGTCGTTATCTCACATACAGTCATCGCAAGAAACATCTCTAATGCAGCGACGTAAAAGTTTGGTCGTTTCAATTAGAATACGATGGATTCTGATTACATCTGGTTTCAAAAGGCTTCTGTTTGGAACAAACCGGAAAATGTACCCGAGACAGTGTGGTCGAGTCAGTCGCTGCCTATACAGCATCTTAAAAAGAAGTCAGGAAATTCTGCTACTGATTTTTGATCCATATTAAAACAAAAAAGTTTAATACGTTTTCAGTAACTAGTAAGAAGAGGTTTTGAGTTTACCATTAATTAAAGAAGAACATGCATCATTGCACACCCTTGAGATGCCAAAGGTATCTTGAGTACCAGACTGCCATCAATTGAAATAAAGGAGTACCGCATCGAGAGACATGTCTTTGAACTTGTGATTTAAACATCGATTTCTGTCATGCAGGTTATTAGCAACAATTCTTTTCCAATTATATTGTCCTTGCTGAATTGCAAACTTAATCAGGTATTGTTGAGTTAAAGAAGTTATCACGTTAAACTTTCTCATGCAATATGTCGCACGAAGTGTTATCTTTCGAAAGTACTTAAAAGCTATCACATCAGCCCATTCCGTACCCGTGAAAATAAGAGCTGATAGACAGTCTCTTTGCAGCATCTTGCCTCTAAAGGCTCTGTGCGGCGCCATTACTCTCCCTGGCCTTCTTCGGCGTCGCCGCCGCTACGCGCTGTCTCCTGCCTCTTGATCAATAGCGCCGCCTAGGCAGTCCCACCCAATTGTATCTGATTGGTTGCTGTTCTGCTTAGTCGTCTTGGAAACAGGCGACGAAGAAGAACAGTTTCCTAAATCTCTAACCCGATCAGCAGCCAGGGGAGAGTGATCTGTGTACCGTGAAACCAGAAAAACTCACGGACGGTAAAAATTTGAATGGAATTGAATGTTTCATGGAATCGCAAAACGAAGCGACGATTAGTTTGTATTATGGTTATGCTAAAGAGTTTGATTTCACGAGAGCTTTATCTTCCTATTCTTCATGTGAATATCAAAAATGTTCATGGATTTTGTTGTTGCAAACATTTGACTCACAATTATTACACTAGAAGGATTCTTCGTTAAGCCACAACAGCTTCGTACTACTGACGAGTTTTATTATTAATAAATCATTTGTTTTTGCCGTATAGCAATAGTTTCCAGTTTCTAAATCTATCCCATTATCTTCGTTGCACGAATGTGCATTTTTCTTTAGTATAACGGAAGTTCACGTGGAATTCGTCACCACGCATCACAGCTGAGCTTGGCCAGTGTGGGCTTCATACCGTATATAATATAGTTCAGTGCATCCGCAATTCCGGGGTTTCCGTACATATTTGACCTCCTCATCTGATCCGCAATGTGTCACCAAGTTCATGTACTCATCCGCACAAAGAGAGAAGCGGATGTTATGCAGCTGGATAGTTCATATGCAAAAGTAGTGGCATTGAATTTGAGTCAAACATTTTCGTAAATGTCCAACCACGTTTGCATTTTCTCCTTGCTTTCCTGACCATCCTACTTTGAGCTTTTCACCGTTCGCGGTTTGATGTTTTATCGTTTCTGCCTACTCGGAAACTCAACCTTGCCGCTTCTCCGCGGTGCTCTCCCCACCTGCATCTAATGCAGGTGGATTATGCAACATCCGCCACTGACCTCTCGTTCACATCATCTACCCACAGCAACATTCAAATGTGTTCCACACGCCAACTCTCTTTCCTTGGTCTCGGCCTCTAGCCTGGTGTGCCTTCGTTCCCTCATCTACAGTAGTCTCAATGTCATTTTCAACACCCAAGCGCGTGCTTCCTTTGTCCGGGCATCGCGGCTTACCGTGAATAAATCTACTTTGTCAGAATCTGAGCTTCTCAATAAGCCTTACTTGAAAAACATGATGTTGTTTCACCTCTTGCCACGATCACTAGCCAGGTTTGCGTGCTGTCAGTCAACACCCTTCGATGCTCCTGCCCAAAGTTTACAAGTTTGCATCCATACTCTTATCATAAGATCACTCATGTTTTGAATACTCGACGTGGATCAAATGAACCGTGAACGCAACAATACAACAAAAACAACACAAATACAGAATATAGAAAATCATTGCAACTCCCTCGAGAATCGTAGGCCGCACATTACCACGTTAACCCTTGGAGAATACATGACCTCCCACAAGGTGCCTTATTAGCGAAGTGAGTTGCCACAGTCCACTCCTGCACAGTCGATGCCATCAATTAATTACATGAAAGTAATCTAAAGTTTACATGCGAACATAGTCTCCACATAGTACTATGACATTCTAAAGAAAAATTCAAGTTGCATTTTTAATAATTAATTGTTCTTTCATATTAATATCCTAACTTCATTTATTAAACCTGGGATTAGCTCGCTCTAACAGTCGTTACATCGTTACGATACGCGTGATCACCCACATCGGGTTCGAGCAGGCAGGCTGGTCGTTGGTTCACGGACTTCTATCGGAATCGTTTTCTTTGTAACATCATTTTCAGTGCGGGTTAATTTTCTATACCATCGAGCGGCAGCTATGAAACTGCGCACCTTGTGTTCGCTATGGATGTACACGCAAAAAAACGGCATTGGGTCACGCTTCGCACAGGCTGTCCGTTCTGACATAGTTTCGTCACTATTCGTTAATACACCAACAAATTTGGGGTCTAGTCGTAGGCAGGCGGTGGTTGATAGATGAAAGTAGTGG
Organism: Gammarus roeselii; assembly: GCA_016164225.1. Classification (NCBI taxonomy): domain Eukaryota; kingdom Metazoa; phylum Arthropoda; class Malacostraca; order Amphipoda; family Gammaridae; genus Gammarus; species Gammarus roeselii. Next base: position 3,207 of record SDVV010014005.1, on the reverse strand, counting down.
CACAGCTGTTGACTTTTACCGAGTGAACGAACAAGGAGGCTTTGATTTTGCAATGGCGGCAAGAAACTTAAACAGCCGTTAGCAGTGTGGATGACGCTGGCTACGCCATAGGAGTGAAACTGTTGTCGTACGATGAGAAGGTGACATTTGCTTACACGGTGAAGAATTTGAAGTCGTTGGACTTTGGCTTACAAAACTACAATGTCCAGCAAAATGTAATAGTATTGGGTGAAACAATCATGTGAAGCGACCATAGAAAGAGGAAAGTCGAAAATTTCACAGCAACATAACATGACATGACACAATAAAATAAACATTTGTTACTCACACAGAAAGTACACCCCAAATGAAATTGCCTAACACTGGGTCAGTTCATGATTCACTAATATTATCAATGAAACTGGGTCAGGTGGGTCAAGGAAACTGGGTCAGGTGGGTCAATGAAACTGGGTCAGGTGGGTCAATGAAACTGGGTCAGGTGGGTCAAGGAAACTGGGTCAGGTGGGTCAAGGAAACTGGGTCAGGTGGGTCAAGGAAACTGGGTCAGGTGGGTCAAGGAAACTGGGTCAGGTGGGTCAAGGAAACTGGGTCAGGTGGCAGCTACGCTGCAGCCGGCCTTTTAAAACGGAGTACTTCCAAGTATCCAAGTAAGTAAACTGGTTAAACGGTGAATCGTGACTCAGAATTACTAAGTTCGTTTATTTTATGTCAGAAATTTTGAACGTTGTGAGTGACTTGGTATAGGCGGATGTAGATAACCAGCGCTATTTTCCCTTCGAATGATGTAAATATTGGATTCAATTCAGATATGGTTATTTATTTACGACTTTTTATAAGAATCAAAGTGAAACTGCAAAGAAATCAATGAGCACTCGTATACATACTCTTGCACCGTCGACTTTTCAAGACAATAGAAGGGATAATTTACGTCCATTGACATCGAAAGGGAATTCTACGGATTAAATGAAATTTGATCACAACAGTTTTATTCCAATCATAATCTTAAATGATTGAAACCTCGCTATAAAGCACCCATTCGTCTGCCCAATGTTTCCCGTGGATACTTTATTAAATATAATCTGTGTCGGTTGCCAGAAAATGTTGAAAATGTCAGGATTTATTTAATTGGATTTCAATTTAAAATGGTCTTACCAACAGGAATCTAGGAAGTACTGATCCCCCATCCAATGCGTCAAAACAAAACAAAACTTTACATTGAATTATTGATTTCTAGAAAGTAGTCATGACCATTGTCTGTTTACATTGACCATAAAGTAGTTATGACTATTGTCTGTTTACATTGACCATAAAGTAGTCATGACCATTGTCTGTTTACATTGACCATAAAGTAGTCATGACCATTGTCTGTTTACATTGACCATAAAGTAGTCATGACCATTGTCTGTTTACATTGATCATAAAGTAGTCATGACTGTTGTCTGTTTACATTGACCATAAAGTAGTCATGACCATTGTCTGTTTACATTGACCATAAAGTAGTCATGACCATTGTCTGTTTACATTGACCATTAATTGAGAAGCTCGTAAATATTTTTCCCGCGAATGACAGCTCGCGGGAGAGCACTAAGCAGCATTCGTAATCACGAGTCCCGAATGCTGCTTAGTGCAAAACTCACGATTAGATAAAAATTAGTTAAGTGACTCATCGTGACCTGAGCTCGAGCGCTGGAGTTCATAATCTCTCCCGACTGCATGGGGCCATGTGGAGTTCATCGGATCGCTATGCATTTGCTGGTGTCGAAATAGGCCTATTTAATTCTCCAGTCGATCGCTCTACCCCCGCGTGCAGACAGTGTCAATACCTTTCATTCATTCCATCTCCTTATGGATAATGACAACTTACCAGAAACATCAAGTTCAAAATGTATCAAAACAAGAAACTGTCATCGTTGAACTAAAATAAGGAATGACTGGATTCGCTATAGTATGGCCTGTTAACCTATTTGGGAAAAATTATCTTAAAATGGGTTATTCAGAATGTTGACAGTCGTTTCTGCGATTCATAATTACGTTGATTTGGGATGAAGAATATACAGTTTGTTATTTTCAAAGCGCTCAAATGTTTGCAATCTAATTTTCGCTGGAAGACGCTGAGATCTCTCGGTGCTCGGATGCAGCGTGGCCTCCAGCTCCGAACGCGGTATACTGTTCCTCTCGCTGGAAGTGTGGCAATTTGTCCTCTTGTCAAATAGAACAGCTCCAAAATGCATCTAAACTGGATTCCCTTCATCATTTCCTTACAGTTTCATTTTGAAGTAAGCTTTTGCCGAGCGGGGAAAGCTGTAATATTTCATGTTGTTTAATCCAACCCGGTTTCCCAACGCTTGTTGTGTACTACTGTGATGATTAGGTGAAATAGCATTCCGGATACTCTAACTGATTGTTTGACAGATAACCTAATTTATTCGTTGTCGTAAACCCATAATAGGTCGGATGGAACATAAATATATCAGAAATATATAAAAAGGCAAGCTTGTCCAGCTTAATAGGATAGATTGCTCCGCATCAATGACAGTCTGCAATATAATAAATATCAAACAGTAGATTCTGCACGTTCGTGTCATTCCGCAAGCTATGAACGTCGTCCAAAAATATTCACACACCATCGATCAAAAGCTTGTTTCGTATCAACGAGAACACATAATTGTGTTCCATGCTCATTTCGAAAAGAAAAAAAGTATATGTGAGAAATGCGAGGTATTATGACTATTACTTATAGCTGAGAGTCTATGCCTTTTTTGGTACAAATATCAATACATGATGATATAAATGATTTTTCATCTGAACGCATATCGGGCAGCTGTAAACTCTCTAAACTGGAATCGATTTTCTGAATCGCTAGTGTAAAGTAATGAATTAGTGAAGCGGACGATGGGGTTTATAAATCAACATTGATACTCATAAATAATTACTATACTATACTATACTATACTATACTATACTATACTATACTATACTATACTATACTATACTATACTATACTATACTATACTATACTATACTATACTATACTATACTATACTATACTATACTATACTATACTATACTATACTATACTATACTATACTATACTATACTATACTATACTATACTATACTATACTATACTATACTATACTATACTATACTATACTATACTATACTATACTATACTATACTATACTATACTATACTATACTATACTATA
>SDVV010014004.1:0-14934 GCA_016164225.1 Gammarus roeselii | reverse complement strand
CTTGACCTTTAATACAGCTTGTAAATTATTATGTAATTGTCAATAAAAAATATATCTTATAAAATGTTTGTCAATAACCCCTAAAAATCATTCAGAGGACTTAGCACTGAAGTTGCAAAAGCATTGAAATGGTAATAACCTTATGCAAATATAACCCGTAAACATCATTCAGAGGACATAGCACTGAAGTTGCACTATCACCACTAGCATTGAAATGCTAATAACCTTATATATATAACCCGATTCCGGCTGGTCGCGTGAAACCAGTTCCTTCCGCCCGCCCCCCGCTGCGATTACCCCGTACGCTCGGTGAGTCAAGGTTGCATGCATCGCGTCCTACCCCCGCCCCCGCCCACCAAAATGACTCTAGAATGCCGTTTATGCAGTCATATTAACTACTGCTGTTGCAGGAACTTCAATGTAGTTCTCATTTTTTACTTGATAATATTGTGCAATACATGTTTGGTAGTTTTTCAGTTTTATTGCATACTTTGTAACACACCAGAATACCACGAGTCCTCTCGTGAATAAATAATTTTAATTTATTTATTTATTTTATTATATAGATCACGACGAGCTGTGTGCGACATTACAAAGACCGCGACGAGCTGCATGTGACATTACATAGATCACGGCGAGCTGTGTGTGACATTACATAGATCACGATGAGCTGTGTGTGACATTACATAGATCACGACGAGCTGTGTGTGACATTACATAGATCACGACGAGCTGTGTGTGCCATTACATCGATCACGACGAGCTGTGTGTGACATTACATAGAGCACGACGAGCTGTGTGTGACATTACATAGATCACGACGAGCTGTGTGTGACATTACATAGATCACGACGAGCTGTGTGTGACATTACATAGATCACGACGAGCTGTGCGTGACATTACATAGAGCACGACGAGCTGTGTGTGACATTACATAGATCACGACGAGCGGTGTGAAATTACATAGATCACGACGAGCTGTGCGTGACATTACATAGAGCACGACGAGCTGTGTGTGACATTACATAGATCACGACGAGCTGTGAGGGTCAAATTGAAGTAATTTAAGGCAGGCGGGGAACTTCAAGTTTCGACATCATGTGTAGGGATTTAGCGCCGAAACTGTATATTCATGCTTTGTTGCATGCTGATGTTGTAAGTTATCTTTTTTTCAGATGATAATCATCGGAAAGCGGTAATATTTTTTATATACGACAAAAAATCATAATCAAAGTACCCGGAATTGTAGTCGGACATTCATGTATTATTTTTCCGTATTCAGTTCGAAACAGTGTGTGACAGTGTACTAGGCCTTAAATATCGAAATGGAGCAAGGTATATTTTTCACTGGAGCATTCTTCACATGCTTTTTTATGCAAGTTTTTGGCAATTTTACATAAACATGACGAGCATTTTAAAATATGTTTAATGAAGTGGTGTACACGGTCTGTTTTTGTATGAAGCGACCAGAATAAAGTGAAAACGGAAATTTCACGTGTGTGATAGATGCTTACGGAAAACACGTACTTACAGAGGCTACATGTGAAGCCGCCATAACAAATATGTGTGCGCAAGCAAAAATTTATGGTCGTTTTATTAAAATATTCACTAGAGAAGGCAGGGCAGGACACCGTGCCTTTCCCAACCTCCCCTCTCCTTGCATTGATGCCCTTATTAATACCTTTCCCAATTCTGGCGATGATTCGGAGCCTTAACTACTCATTTCTATCGCGATCACACTAGAGCAGCACTGGGTGTTGTGTGAAGGGGAAGGTGGCGGTGGTCAGTCAATGCCTTGTTGGTGCGCATCAGTGTCCCTCCTAAAACTGGGCACGCTCCCAGCCACGGTGACGCGAGCAGGCAACCACCAGTGTCGCTCTAGCGTTGGTGGTTCGTGGTGTTCGTGCTCCGCAGGCTCAGGATGTTGGTGTCTGTTGTGTTCGCGGGTACCTACTGACGAGTCAGCTGTTGCCACAGCGCCTCACTACCATGATGGCAAGAGCTCTTCTCGATAAAGTGAAGGAGATCAGTGACAATAGCCTCAGTGCATACTTGAATTGTAGTGGCGTGTGAACGTTTGGCCTGCATGAGTCGTCATGCAGGTACGAGATGCAAGGTCAGAGATGAAACTACTGTGCAACGCATTCACCAGCATTGGAGGTTTTACATTGTGAGATTAATGAACAAAAAAAAATATATTGTCATCATTCATATAAAATGCAGGTTGTGTTTGAACAATATTGTGCTCGACGACAATTGTCTGGACATGGTACTGCGCGCTTGACCAGTAATGCATTAATAAAGATGCTGCCATAGCCTACTCGTCATTTGTGATGCCGGGTGCATAGTGTACGATGATGTGTACGAAGCTGTACAACGGCCAAGGGCAGTGTGTGTGTAGTATCTCGTAGTGTGCATTCAGGTGAACTGATTGATGTGTAGGTGCGCTGAAGTGTCGTCAGTAGTGCGTACAACCGGTTTCGGAGACTAGTAGCTGACACTGTGCTGCACGTTATTGTGTCAAGTATCTTTACAATATTTTGAAAACATCCAATTCAAGGAGAGAAGCATTCAATTTCAACATTTTTAAAATGTACTCCTATAGCTAATTCATCTTTAAAGGATTAGGTACCACATCAAGGAGGGAGGTGAATGCAGTTACGCAGGAACTAGTTTGTTAGATTAGAGCGCCAACAAATGACACAAAAACCGTTCCTTATTGTGACCCAACCACGAAAAAGGTCACACTACTAGTTGAAACGAAACACTCTGAGGTGATTTCCTTTCCCTGAACTCAGTCTCTTTGTCATCCAATAACATCACGACAACACTTCCTGAGATTTATTTGCGGTTGAATTGGTCACGGTCACGCCAAAGCGATTAGGAGCCCACGTCCTGTTGGCGGGGCGTCAACAGAAGACCAACCGTCGTGCAACTCGTTGGCACCAAGGAGGTTGGATGCCTTGGTTGGCACCTGCTCGAGCATGCCTTCGAGCACAGCAATTACTGAAGGCTTTGTGACGTTATGCTCATTAAGGATCGGATGAGATCTTTGAGATTTGCAGTCCAAGCAGGGAATGAAACTGATGATCAGAAGTACTTATTATCAATAATAAGGAAAGACTTGTTATATGTGATGATCAGAAGTACTTATTATCAATAATGAGGAGAGACATGTTATATGTGATGATCAGAAGTACTTATTATCAATAATGAGGAGAGACATGTTATATGTGATGATCAGAAGTAATTATAATCAATAATGAGGAAAGATATGTTATATGTGATGATCAGAAGTACTTATTATCAATAATGAGGAGAGACATGTTATATGTGATGATCAGAAGCACTTATCATCAATAATGAGGAAAGATATGTTATATGTGATGATCAGAAGTACTCATTATCAATAATGAGGAAAGATATGTTATATGTGATGATCAGAAGTACTTATTATCAATAATGATGAAAGACATGTTATATGTGGTGATCAGAAGTACTTATTATCAATAATGAGGAGAAAACTGTTATATGTGATGATCAGAAGTACTTATTATCAATAATGTGGAAAGACATGTTATAGGCGATGATCAGAAGTACTTATTATCAATAATGAGGAAAGATATGTTATATGTGATGATCAGAAGTACTTATTATAAATAATGAGGAGAGACTTGTTATATGTGATGATCAGAAGCACTTCAATAATGAGGAAAGACATGTTATATGTACAACGGCGGGCTCTTTTTACAAACAAAAAATAAACGATGAAAACATTATTTTGAGGCAATTTTTGAGGAAACATATACGGAAGAAGAGAATACGCTCGTTCTACTTACAAAACTAATGAAATGCATATCGGCGAGTTATCATAACTATCACATGCGAGCGGACGTTACCATACTCTGACTTTGCCTCCTTTTAATTAAATAGGCTGCGTCTGTGCCACATCATTAACTTTTCCCTGCAGTATTGGTTTTGCAAAGCTTTCAATTATTTATCTTAAAATTGATAACAATTATTTAATTTGAAATAATCCAATGATAATTCTTCGAAACAATACGAATTTACAGATTCATCTTGAGTGGCCAACACAAGTGCACCTATTTTTGAAATCCAACCAGCTGAGACAGAAAGCCTAGTTACAACTGGCATAATAAATAAATAAGGGATACATCCAAGCTGCTAAGACATTGAACCCAGCCCCAACTGGTATAATAAATAAATAAGGGATACATCCAAGCTGCTAAGACATTGAACCCAGCCCCAACTGGTATAATAAATAAATAAGGGATACATCCAAGCTGCTAAGACATCGAACCCAGCCCCAACTGGTATAATAAATGAATAAGGAATACATACAACATGCTAAGACATATAACCCAACAACTGGTATAATAACTAAATAAGGAATGCATCTAAGCTGCTAAGACATTGAACCAAGCACCAACCGGTATAATAAATAAATAAGGAATACATCCAAGCTGCTAAGACATCGAACCCAGCCCCAACTGGTATAATAAATAAATAAGGCATACATCCAAGCTGCTAAGACATTGAACCCAGCCCCAACTGGAATAATAAATAAATAAGGAATACATCCGAGCTGCTAAGACATCGAACCCAGCCACAACTGGTACAATAAATAAATAAGGAATACATCCAAGCTGTTAAGACATTGAACCCAGCCCCAACTGGTATAATAAATAAATAAGGAATACATCCAAGCTGCTAAGACATTGAACCCAGCCCGAACTGGTATAAAAAAGAAATAAAGAATACATCCAAGCTGCTAAGACAGTGAACCCAGCCCCAGCAGGTATAATAAATGAATAAGGAATACATTCAAGCTGCTAAAACATTGAACCCAGCTCCAACTGATATAATACATAAATAAGGAATACATCCAAGCTGCTAAAACATTGAGCCCAGCCCCAACCGGTATAATAAATAAATAAGGAATACATCCAAGCTGCTATGACATTGAACTTGTTCCCAACAGGTATATTACATAAATAAGGACTATTAAAGATAAATGCTTATTCATACACAAACGATATGTTATTCTTGTGAAACGATAATTTTATACACAATAAATTTATAATATGTATAATGGCAAGTTGAGAACTTGTACCTGAGTATTTGGGGCTGTTTTGAACGGTAGGGAGGCATCTTATTCTCCTAGCTGAACATGGGAACACGACTCTTTCCGAAACATGTCACGACAAAATAGCTATTAAGGTAAGTTCAAAGTACTCGATAAACATGTGCAATATCCTGATGACTTAATTTGTAGCAATCTGACATTGAAATCTTTTAGCGAACAATTGGTATGAATTCTTAATTCAGGTTTACAGCCTAATTCATTGGAAAATAAATAATGCGACAGAATGGGCGGGTCAATGTGAGTCAGAGAATCACTGCCTTAACAAACAAACAATATTTATTCATTTACGCAACTCAAACCGGTATGGTATTCTTGGGGTATGATAACAAAATTCATCTGTATGACCAATAAATCTAGAATACATATAAAATAATACATGGATATGCACAATAAAGCTAGAGGGCATGTAATGATAAGCTGAGGCCACCAAATCGGTCTAAGTGGCAATAAAGAGTCCACTACAACGTGTAGGTAGCCTAATAAGAGTCCACTACAACGTGTAGGCAGTCTCATAAGAGTCCACCACAACGTGTAGGCAGCCTAATAAGAGTCCACTACAACGTGTAGGCAGTCTCATAAGAGTCCACTACAACGTGTAGGCAGCCTCATAAGAGTCCACCACAACATGTAGGCAGCCTAATAAGAGTCCATCACAACGTGTAGGCAGCCTAATGAGAGTCCATCACAACGTGTAGGCAGCCTCATTTCATATAATCCGCCTAATACATTAGGTATCAAAGAATGTTATAGTATGTGTGGGCCTTAGTGAGTTAGAAAGTTCATACCCAGATGAAATGGTATTATTGTACTACCTTAAGTTTATACCTCAATGTACAACAATTTGAGAAACACATGTTGCTGAGTGAGGACCTCATAGCGTTCGTCACATCATGTAATCGAGGGAACGAGCCCGTGAATGCCCGTTAGCGGTATTCGTTCGGTTCAAGCAGGTATAAGTTCGGTCCCGGCTGGTATAAGTTCGGTCCCAGCAGGTATTTGTTTGGTCCCAGCAGGTATTAGTTCAGTCCCAGCAGGTATTAGTTTGGTCCCATCAGGTATTAGTTTGGTCCCAGGCTTTCGCTCGATCCCAGCAGGTATTAGTTCGGTCCCAGCAGGTATTAGTTTGGTCCCAGCAGGTATTAGTTCGGTCCCAGCAGGTATTAATTTGGTCCCAGCAGGTATTAGTTTGGTCCCAGGTACTCGCTCGATCCCAGCAAGTATTAGTTCAGTCCCAGCAGGTATAATTACATGCAGTAGTATAAGTAATTATTCGGCCCCTGAGGTATAAGAACAAGCAGAAGTATAGGTATTAATTTTGTCAGTGCAGGTATGAGAACAAGCTTAGTATAGGAATAATTTCGGTCCCTCCAGGTATAAAATCAAACAGTAGTATAGGTATAAATTCGGTCCCTGCAGGTACAAGAACAAGCATTAGTCCAGGTGTTAAGTCGGTCCCTGCAGGTGTAGGAACAAGCAGGCATCTAGGCATTAATTCGCAAACAGTAGTAGTGGTGTTAATTCAGTCCCTGCAGGTATAAGAACAAGCAGTAGTCTAGGCATTCATTCGGTCCCAGCAGGTAAATGAACAAGCAGTAGTATAGGTATTAATTTGGTCCCTGCAAGTGTAAGTACAAGCAGTAGTCTAGGTATTGATTCGGTCCCTGGAAGTGTATGAACAAGCAGAAGTCTAGGTATTGATTCGGTTGTTGCAGATGTAAGAACATGCAGTAGTATGAGTATTTAATTCTTGCACAGTTAAGCTGTTCCTGTGTGCAACTTACTCCATCGTTTGTTTACCTTCCCGTTCATATACACACTTTTCCTGCTGTCTGGTATGGCGAGCGCACCTGGTAAACTTGAACAGCTACTACACAACTTGTGAGAAATATCTCAGTTCCATCCTCTTAGATGCTCCTAAGGTTATCTCAAATTATCAGTCCCATTCATGATATTTCACTAAATTTTTATCCTACGCATATGTATCGTTTCCATGATAACTTGCTACTTCAAAGCCTGTGGCAGTTCATGTTAACTAGTTAGTTCAAAACAGTACCAGTACATGTTAACAAATTGTTTCAATATATGTAAACATTAACCGGGTTGTTCAAAATTGATGTCTTGTTTGCCAAATATTACGCGAATAAATGTGAAGTATAACATCATGTTGGGCATTCTCTACGCTCAACGGTACGTCAAAACACTCTATTGTCAAGCCTAATTAATGTGAGTTGATCTTACCCATTTTTTTGCTAGGTCTATAATTCAATGTAACGCTTTATTTTGTCTTGACCTAATGCCTGATGGCGCAATCAGAGACTGCTCTGCAACATTGTCCGAAGCTTGGCAGGATATCAATGCTCGTATATACGCTACCCTTAGGTATATGTTAGTGTTAGGAATAGTGAAGTAGTGAATGCTGTCTTCCGAACAACTCACACTGACGATGACGCGGTGCCTTTTGTCTGTGAGTTTTGGTGCTCCAGACCCTTGGTCTACCCGTCATTATACCTGAATAAACCTTAGATCCTCAATAAAAACATTAAACAAAGTGTTGATGACGGTGCAAGTTATATTCCATGTTCAGTGTCCCCAATATAGTATACGGCTATTACACTGGATTAAATTTTAACAACTAAATTCAACTAGTATCAAATTTCAACTAGTTTTATTGAGTTCCTTCAACTGGCTGCCAGTGACGATGTGGTTAGCTGCCGGTTAAATGGCTTAATTGCATAGGATCCGTGAGTTGCGGGAACAAGGTCGTCAATTGTTCGAAATTACAAATTGTGAGCGAATAACGAACACATTGTATTACCTTTTTTATCGTTCTGCCAACTAATAATAATGAAATTTTTTATTTCCACCCCGTAATACAACAAGGATTTATGGTTTGATTATTAGTGCTACATTCATTTTATAGGGCATACCTTGTTTGATATATCCCCACTACAACCCATATATTTCATCGTGTGTAAATGTACGCAACGGCCAGCATGCACTGCTATGAGAGTGTCTATAGTAATAAATGATACCTGGCGATGCGCAACGGCCAGCATGCACTGCTATGAGAGTGTCTATAGTAATAAATGATATCTGGCGATGCACAACGGCCAGCATGCACTGCTATGAGAGTGTCTATAGTAATAAATGATACCTGTTGATGCGCAACGGCCAGCATGCACTGCTATGAGAGTGTCTATAGTAATAAATGATACCTGGCGATGCGCAACGGCCAGCATGCACTGCTATGAGAGTTTCTATAGTAATAAATGATACCTGTCGATGCGCAACGGCCAGCATGCACTGCTATGAGAGGGTCTATAGTAATAAATGATACTTGGCGATGCGCAACGGCCAGCATGCACTGCTATGAGAGTGTCTATAGTAATAAATGATACCTGTCGATGCGCAACGGCCAGCATGCACTGCTATGAGAGTATCTATTGTAATAAATGATACCTGGCGATGCGCAACGGCCAGCATACACTTCCTATGAGAGTGTCTATAGTAATAAATGATACCTGTCGATGCGCAACGGCCAGCATGCACTGCTATGAGAGTGTCTATAGTAATAAATGATACCTGGCGATGAGCAACGGCCAGCATGCACTTCCTATGAGAGTGTCTATAGTAATAAATGATACCTGTCGATGCGCAACGGCCAGCATGCACTGCTACGAGAGTGTCTATAGTAATAAATGATACCTGGCGATGCGCAACGGCCAGCATGCACTGCTATGAGAGTGTTTATATTAATAAATGATACCTGTCGATGCGCAACGGCCAGCATGCACTTTCTATGAGAGGGTCTATAGTAGTAAATGAAACCTGGCGATGCGCAACGTCCCAGCATGCACTTCCTATGAGAGTGTCTATAGTAATAAATTATTCCTGTCGATGCGCAACGGCCAGCATGCACTTCCTATGAGAGTGTCTATAGTAATAAATGATACCTGGCGATGCGCAACGGCCAGCATGCACTTTCTATGAGAGAGTCTATAGTAATAAATGATACCTGGCGATGCGCAACGTCCCAGCATGCACTTCCTATGAGAGTGTCTATAGTAATAAATGATACCTGGCGATGCGCAATGGCCAGCATGCACTTCCTATGAGAGTGTCTATAGTAATGAATGAAACCTGGCGATGCGTAACAGCCAGCATGCACTTCAATAAGAGTGTCTATAGTAATAAATGATACCTGTCGATGCGCAACGGCCAGCATGCACTTTCTATGAGAGGGTCTATAGTAATAAATGATACCTGGCGATGCGCAACGTCCCATCATGCACTTCCTATGAGAGTGTCTACAGTAATAAATGATACCTGTCGATGCGCAACGGCCAGCATGCACTGCCATGAGAGTGTCATAGTAATAAATGATACCTGTCGATGCGCAACGGCCAGCATGCACTTTCTATGAGAGGGTCTATAGTAATGAATGATACCAGGCGATGCGCAACGTCCAGCATGCACTTCTTTGGTAATTATAGGGAATGTGATTCATGTTCTCAGTGTAATCGAGTATTATTGTTCATACTAAATTGACTTATCAATTAACGGTGGCGTGTTCCTTTGTGTTAGGGACCTGTGTTAGGGACCTGTGTTGGTGACCGTAGGGACCTAGATTTTGAATCTCTCGTTTGCCCGCCATCCTTAATGTTCAAGTTGAGGTACAATCAGTGTATTACAGACGATGGTGGCTGTTGTTTGTATTCGTCTCTTGTCCCAAGGTTAATAAAACAATGTTTGCAGATCCATAATTCTTATAGTAAATCTAGTTTAGTATTGGAAGGATATATGTATTGGTTGGAGTAAAATTTTCGTACTATCAATAACATATAATGTCTCTCTGTCTCTCTTATAAAAACCAAAGCTCACGAAGGTAGCCAAGGGTACGGAAGTAATATAGATGTCCATAATGTTAAGGTACGATGGTTGAATGGGTATTTGCTACAAACGATGTATTAACCGTAGAATCAATACGCAACAAATTGAAGTTTCATATATTAATATAAGATATCTAAAAGTGTAAAATAACTCAAATAATATATTGATGTGAAAAAATATGGAACAATTTGATCCTTCATGGAACGGATCACAATTGGTTGGTAATGTGTAGACATGATACGTAAATTACGTGTTTACTATAAAGCTGTGTAGTTAGCAATTTGCCAAATTACCTTACTGACTGTGAATGATTTTAAAAGTGGGCAAATTAAAAAACACATATGAATTTTAGAGCATCGGATAATTTCCCGTTACGAAACAGTTATAATTTAACATGACGACCATTGTTGTGGATTCTTTTGGTACCTGAACTAATATAACAAGATTGAACTTATACAAATATGGAATTTGTTAATCACAGTTCAATAGAGAGCATCCTGTGACCTTAAAGTGTTAATTTAATTTCTCAATTTATTTCATTGTGGATATATACGTTATTTCAATGCTCATTTGTAGTTCAGATGGATCTACTTACTTGGCAAGAAATACCACATTATTCGCCTAACCAATACTAAATAACTGATGCAGGTTTGCCAACAAGTCAAGAACGATACAAGTTATTGACGATGCTGATGATGCGATGTGCCATGCATGTCATTGTCAGCGTAAGCCACGATACAAGTTATTGACATCAGCGATGCTGATGATGCAACGTGCCATGCATGTCATCGTCAGCGTAAGCCAAGATACAAGTTATTGACATCAGCGTTGCTGATGATGCAACGTGCCATGCATGTCATTGTCAGCGTAAGTCACGATACAAGTTATTGACATCAGTCATGCTGATGGTGCAGCGTGTCATGCATGCCATCGTCAGCGTAAGTCACGATACAAGTTATTGACATCAGTCCTGCTGATGGTGCAGCGTGCCGTGCATGCCATCGTCAGCGTAAGTCGCGATACAAGTTATTGACATCAGTCATGCTGATGGGGCAGCGTGCCATGCATACCATCGTCTGCGTAAGCCACGAAACAAGTTAGTGACATCATTCATGCTGATGATGCAGAGTGCCCTGCATGCCATCGTCAGAGTAAGTTACGAAACAAGTTATTGACATTTGTCATGTTGATGGTGTAGCATGCCATGCATTCCATCGTCAGCGTGCGCCACGATACAAGTAATTGACATCAGTCATGCTGATGGTGCAGCATACCATGCATGCCATCGTCAGCGTAAGCCACGATACAAGTTATTGGCATCAGTCATGCTGATGGTGCAGCGTGTCATGCATGCCATCGTCAGCGTGCGCCACGAAACAAGTTATTGACATCATTCATGGTGATGGTGCAGCGTGTCACGCATGCTATCGTCAGCGTAAGCTACGATACAAGTTATTGACATCAGTGATGCTGATGATGCAACGTGCCATGCATGTCATCGTCAGCGTAAGCCAAGATACAAGTTATTGACAACAGTTATGCTGATGGTGCAGCGTGTCACTCATGCTATCGTCAGCGTAAGCTACAATACAAGTTATTGACATCAGTCATGCTGATGGCACAGCGTGCCATGCATGCCATCATCAGTGTACGCACGGTACAAGTTAGTGACATCAGTCATGCTGATGGTGCAGCGTGCCATGCATGCCATCGTCAGCGTAAGTCACGATACAAGTTATTGACATTAGTCATGCTGATGATGCGATGTGCCATGCATGCTATCGTAAGCGTAAGCCACGATACAAGTTATTGACATCAGTTCTGCTGATGATGCAGCGTGTCATGCATGCCATCGTCAGCGTAAGCCACGTTACAAGTTATTGACATCAGTCCTGCTGATGATGCAGCGTGCCATGCATGCTATTATCAGCGTAAGCCACGATACAAGTTATTGACCTCGGTCATGCTGATGATGCAGCGTCATGCATTCCATCGTCAGCGTAAGCCACGATACAAGTTATTGACGTCAGTCCTGCTGATGATGCAGCGTGCCATGCATGCCATCGTCAGCGTAAGCCACGATACAAGTTATTGACATCAGTCATGCTCATGGTGCAGCGTGCCATGCATGTCATCGTCAGCGTAAGCCACGATACAAGTTATTGACATCAGTCATGCTGATGGTGCTTCGTGCCATGCATGCTATTGTCAGCGTAAGCCACGATACTAGTTATTGACATCGATCATGCTGATGGTGCAGCGTGCCATGCATGCCATCGTCAGCGTAAGTCACGATACAAGTTATTGACCTCGGTCATGCTGATGATGCAGCGTGCCATGCATTCCATCGTCAGCGTAAGCCACAATACAAGTTATTGACATCGGTCATGCTGATGGTGCAGCGTGCCATGCATGCCATCGTCAGCGTAAGTCACGAAACAAGTTATTGACATCAGTCATGCTGATGGTGCAGCGTGCCATGCATGCCATCGTCAGCGTAAGCCGCGATACAAGTTATTGACATTAGTCATGCTGATTGATGGTGCAGCGTGTCATGCATGCCATCGTCAGCGTAAGCCATGATGCAAGTTATTGACATCGGTCATGCTGATGGTGCAGCGTGCCATGCATGCCATCGTCAGCGTAAGTCACGATACAATTATTTACATCAGTCATGCTGATGGTGCAGCGTGCTATGCATGCCATCGTTAGCGTAAGCCACGATACAGTTTGGTGTTGAACATGCTATTGCAAACAACTGTCCGGTGCTTTAAACAGCAACGCGCGTACGTAATAATAAGTGATAAGTGCCATCGTTCGCTATAAGGGGAGAGGGACCAATACAGCGGTCAATTGTACTTCATTTTGTACAGCAACGTAGTCACGGGCGTATAAGTGCTAAGAGCCATCGTAATACTGTACAGTTCTCCGCTGTAGGGAGCGGTGAGCCTATATAGCGATTAATTGCACGGTATTTTGTACAGCAACGCATTTATGCAATATTAAGTGGTTAGTGCTGTGATATTGGCGTCGGCGCCATCATAATCAGGGTCGCTAACCCTGGCGCTAAATTCTTTCATAGCTAACGTCAGATCAACCCCTATCATCTCCGCCAACTGCCTTATCAGCCCAAAGTTGTTCCGACTACCTACCTACGGTATCATTTTTTAACAGCGAACATTCACAGCGCTCCTCAGTCACACCAGCCACTGTCATATCTGCCTGTGACATTCTGGCGAAAATCTGTTTCAGCCCACGTCAGTATCAGCCACTAGTCGTACCATTTTACCGGTTATCACTTCAATGAAACTTGTCCAACCTAACCTAACCTAGGGTACGTGTTTCTAACCCGCGGGGCAACGGTACGTATTTCCAACCGGCGGGTCAAACATACGTAGTTTTGTAGGGTACGTAATGCCGTTTTTTAATTTTTTATTTATTTAAGTTTCATTAAAGTGATAACTGTTAGGTTGGTACGCCTGTTTCGGTGCAATGACAGTAGCAGATATGACAGTGGCAGATTTTGAAGTGGTGGAAAATGCGTGTGGGCTGAATTAGCGTTAGGTAGAAAGCACGTGGGATGAAAGATTTTTAGCTGTTATGACAGTGTCCGGCCATGACAGTGAGGTGAAGTAAAGTGGCGATAGTGCGCGTGTGCGGGAATAATTTCAGCGCGAACGCTGGGCTCCCCATAATCACATCGGAATTACAGTGAAAGGAAATACTGGTTCCATTCAAATGGAAGCAATAATTCTTCGATTATGGTCTTGTCTTCCTCGTTTGCCTCGGGGTGACGTTTTCTGGCGTCCACTGTAATCATCCTGTAATTGTTGTCCTCAACCCCTGCCGGTACACTTGCAATGGTAAGAGTTTTCCCTTTCATGCCCCCAGACTTTTTGTACTCTACTTATTGCGGGAATTAATGAGTTCAAACACAGAACTTTCTGTACAATTGTTGACCACAATGGTCATGGGCTCAGAAGCTCATCAGCCACCTATTTAATCAAAAACATACAGTATCTTACTCATTGAGTATCTCAATTTTCGCTCACGGCTGTCCCTAATAAGTCAATCGAATCACAGCATCCCATCCCATCTGCTATCTCGAGTTGTCAACCAGACTCAAAATAGTCACGCTATTCGGAACATGGACAAGCTATAACGGGTTTAATAATCTCCTGAGTCGGTCTTGCTCAGGTTGATAAAGTAATCGGACGACATGAACCTTGGCCTCGTGTGCTATACCGAGGCATGCCCTGTACAGATGAACTATTTCATACAATATGATCCCTGTAACTGAGAGTATGAGTCAGAAGTGTCGCCAGGGAGGGTAATGGGGACGTCTTCCCTTACCTCTCTCATCTCAACAGCCTCTCAGCCCGGGGGTGATCTGCTGATGGGGGTGATCTGCTGCCAGGGGGTGATCTACTGCCAGGGGGTAATCTGCTGTCAGGGGGTGATCTGCAGCCTGGGGGTGAACTGCTGTAGACAGAGATGGCGAGATCACCAAATTTGTTGATCTTAAAGAGCGGGTCAAATCACCAGAAAAAATACGTGCTCTTGAAAGGCAAGATTAAATCGCGTATGAGATCACGATCTTGGAAACTAAGATGAAGGTAATTGATCAATGAATATAGTGATCTTAAAGATCTCTTCCGAAATCAAATTCCAGAACTTTTTTAAAATAAATACATTTTCCTGAGTTCAGGTTACTTGAAGGACAAATAAAGAAGTAAGGATTATTAATTGCATTTATTTAATCGTATAAGAGTTCCAGTTCAGCACTGAAAGTTAACTGGTCTTGCTGGACGGAAACGGTTGACAAATTCAGGAACACCAGTTGATACAAGTAAATATAATTAATTCGTCCGTTGTTT